>CM055842.1:18452066-18754566 GCA_029490765.1 Euthynnus affinis | reverse complement strand
GTGCCAACCTTCCTTATTAAACCGTGTCCCTGTCACTCTGCACCGCAGATCAGCACTCTAATTACACCAACCAACAAGCTTTTCATCTTTAGTAAATAGGATGGGTGGATAGGGGATGCAGAGGATTGTCACCTATTTACAGTGACTACTGATGATAATACTAGAGCTGCAACTTAAGATGATTTTCATTATCAATTAACTTGCCAATTTTTTTCTTGATTAGTCCATTAAGCTGTGAAATGTTTAACAATAGTGACACAATTTGGTAAATCTTCATTTTTAAGAAGCTCGAACTTGGGCTGCAACTAACGAGTATTTACTGATTACATTACTGATGAATCTGCTGATTCGTTTCTCAATTAATCAACTGTTTTTTCTTAGAGCCCATGATGTCATCTTCAAATATCTTGTTTTGTCCAATCAAGAGTCCAAATTCCAAAGATATTCAGTGTACTAGCTGCAACCAGCAAATGTTTGCATTTTTTCTTAAAAATGACTAAAATGATTATTCAACTATCAAAACAGTTGCTGATTAATTTTCTGTCGTCAACAACTAATCAATTAATCAACTAATCATTGCAGCTCTAGATGAAACCATCTGCATTTTGCTAGAAAAATGATGAAACCATTAATCCATTATAAAAAAAAATGGTTGTTGATTTATTTTCTATTGACTAATTCATTAATTGACTAATGGTTGCAACTGTAGATGATATTGTGCATGTTTGCTGATACATTTGTTTATAAAGATATATATTCTTGCACAGAGGGGCATATGTGCCTTTTAATTTCATCGGAGGTGATATGTTTGACATCTTAACTGACTCATTTATGTTCCACAAAGTGAGTGGAGCCATAAATATAATGCACAAAGCTCAGGGGATCCAGAAACTCAACCATTTATCAGAACTCTGTATCACACATTTTATGATATATGTTTGCTCTCAATGCCACATAAAATATTCTACTTGTGTAAAGCATTTTCATTTGTTATTTTTACTGACTAAGCATACAGAAAATACATTGTCCTTTGTTTTACTCTTGCCAATTCAATAAAAATAAATAAAAAAGAAAAGAGAGAGTATTGCTCTCCTTTTGCAAAACATATAGTTATTTTATATCCATTTTTTGGGCATTGCAGTGCTCTTCATATACAGTAACTTACTACCCAGTGTATAAAACAATCAGAAGAGTTTGTGAAGAGAAAAACATAAACTTGAAATCAATCGACAGCTGAATATCCAAATGTTTCCAGCTGCACTTGGAATGAGATATGATTTCCACTCTGCCAGCTAGTAAAAGGAGAGCAGATAATGAGCCAGTAGTAGAGACACCGGGCATCTGGAGCCAGCATATGGATATCTCTGTTAATGGTGAGCAGACAGACCATAATTCTGCAGCGTTTCGACAGTGACTTAGCAACAGCTGGAACCCAATAAACGCCAATTGTTTTGAACTGCAACTGTTACTTAATGAAGTAAGGGAAGATAAAGTGATGAAATGATTGAAGTCCAAATGGTTTATAAGTCTTTGTAAGTATGCCATGAAACCACTGAAAACTACACTAGCATGCCAGCTTAGTTTTTATAACCTTAATTCGTCCTATTTCTGAAATAGAGAAAGTTGATGGCAAACCAAAGAAGCTCTCTCCAATGAAATTCAGAGCATGTCATTATGCTTCAGAAATGTTTTGTTCAGAAAACACTCTGAACATCTTTAACATAAAAGTTGTACAATGTAAGAGCAAGACCATGAATCTTTATAATGACAGTGCAGTTCATAGGATACTAATGAAATGCTCTCTGAATAGCCTGTAATTTGCAGCTGTAGGCATTGTGTTTTTAAACCACATTCAGACAGTTTGAGTAGATTAATTATGATAGTTTGAATGGATTTCATTGTATTGAACACATTTTGTAGAAGTTTATTAACTGTAAACACAAGCTTGCCAGTGTCAATCAAAGGCTATTTTAAGACAGTCCTTTTACTTATTTATTTATTTTTTATTGTATTCAATGTCTTTTATCCAGTCTGGAGAGACACACCAATTAATTCTTGGAAATTATGTTTAAAACTCCCGATTTAATATGTGATTGAATTTATAAAAACATAGATTATGTGTCCCAGTTTGGTTGCTCAAATGAATTTTCAAACTGTCCTTATTGTGGGTGAGTGTTGGCAGAATTTTTGTTTGTACAGTATGATGTTCATTTTGGAAACTGAAACATTGAACAAACAATTTTTTAAAAAGTTGAATTGACTAAACAAAAGTTTCTCAAGCTAGCCCATTTAAAAAAATAAAAAAATAAAAATAAACAACACACCTGAGTAAATTCAACCTGGGAAGAAGCATCTGGAGGAGGATTCAGTGAAAATCAACAACAATGTTGTATCTATTGTGATATCAGCTATCAGCTGTCAGTTGTACTGATCTCATCCACAAACCAAGCAGGCAGCAGATACAATACATAAGTGTGACTTTTTTTTTGTTCTTTTTTTTTTTTTTTTTAAAGGAGAATAGACAGCCAACTCTCCAGTGCTTTTTTTTTTAGAACTTAAACACAAAGGATTACAGATAGAGGCAGCTGTGACAGTTTACATAGGAGGCTTGACCTTCAGCACATCCATAAGTTTAGTTGGGAACAGAGATATCATCATTTCACTTGACATTTGTTAACCAGACCTATTAGACCCCGAGTGTTGACAATTGGTTTTTAGAGAGAACTAAGACTTCAATCATAAATGTAATGCTCTGTGCCCTGTTGTTTCTGACATTTTTCAAATCTTACATTCTGCCGTATTCCAGCTTTAAAATACAAGAGATGTCATTACCCACACTGCCTTGACACTTGTGCTACAGCTCCACTGACATATGTTACTATCAAAGCAGCCAAGCTAAAGTGGCTAGAACAGTTTATGACAGAGTCATACTAGCAGACAGCTTTATGACCTCTGTCATGTCTGCTGCACTGTTATAACTTATGTTACGCCTATGACAGCTTAATGGGGTGCACTGATGTATGGACTTCATACCGTGCTACAAGTCTTGATAACTTAAGTGATATTATTCCCACATGCTCGGTGTGAAGAGCATCGTTTCATGATTTGAATGCACAGTACATTTTGTATTCAGTGGAGAAGAACCTTTGGCACTGCTCACCTAGACACGGCCCGTTGTGTTTAGTGGCATTTTGTGCTGGAAGACACATTTATAGTCGCTGTTGCTGCTTTCCCATGCTTTCTCGCTGACTAGAAGTGTGTGCATGCATGCGTGTGTCCGCATCTGTGAGTGTTTATGTGCTGCACTGAAAGGTAGTTATCTGTCTTTCCTCGACTCCTTTCCCTCTCATTAAATTTGGGGGTTAAATTTGCATGTCCTCACCTTCAGAAAGAAGGTTATTCACATCCTGAGGTGTTTCTTTTTGTAAGTGTGTGTGTGTATGTGTGTGCATTTGCAAAAGAGAGAGAAACCATGAACAACACTTAACAAAGGCTTAAAATTATAGCATCAGGAACTTTTAGCCTGCTGTAAACACAATAACAAAAAAACAGACAGTCTTTGCACTGATTATGCCTGAATTACACCCACACTGAGACATGGGATCAGATTACTTGGACACCTACAAATGCATGTAGAAAGTGACTTTTTGATAATTAACACCCACAAACAAACCGTCAAATCCACCTTCAGTTCACATATATTATGAGTGTGCTGAAGCTGAAGGATGAAGAATGTTGACAACTCAAATGACATTTATGCTGAAAAACGTGCTAAAAATAGTGACTTACGTCAAATGTGTCATATCATGATACTGTTTTGGATCTTGTGGCAGCAAGTGATCCTGACCACACATAAATTCTGTTCTTAACTACTTTTTAGAAAAGAAAAATATTGACGAATCAGTAAAAAGCATATGTAGAAGTTAAGATAGCCTCTGCTCTCTCTGCATACATTTGTCATGAATGAGGCTCATTATGTGTGTTTCTGTGTGTACATGTGTGCAGATCTCTGTGGCACTGATTTGATTATTTGTGAGGGTGGGGCATTTGCAGATGTAATTACTTCTCGGCAGTGCTGTGGTTCTCAGTTGACATGAAGCTATTCATTATGGCCATTACAGAAAAATATCCAGACTTTCACCCCAGAGGCATATATTTACCTCAGATGTATAAATAAATACATAGAAATTGATTTGATCTGGAAAAACATGAGTATTATGTAAGCAAAGGTGTAAAAATAATGTAACTAGGATTACTTTGTGAGATCAGTTTTTTGGCTGAATCATGCTTTCTCCAGTCTAATTGTTATAACATGGATGTTTCTGGTGCATATCTGTGGTACTCTTCCCAGAATAACTCAT
The DNA here is from genome assembly GCA_029490765.1 of Euthynnus affinis. Taxonomy (NCBI): domain Eukaryota; kingdom Metazoa; phylum Chordata; class Actinopteri; order Scombriformes; family Scombridae; genus Euthynnus; species Euthynnus affinis. The sequence goes on along the minus strand of CM055842.1, from coordinate 18,750,205 downwards.
CTCATATATTATCTGGTATCATTAAATTCCTGAACGTACTTCTTCTGACTCACTCTGTCACTCAATCTTTCTTGCTATGCCTCATTCTCTCCTTCTCATTCTCCCTGTCTCATTTTCTCAATTTCTCTGCCTGTCTCCTTTTCTCTCTCCGTCTGTCTACCCATGAAGCTACATATGTCTGCCGTTTCTGAGCTTCATTGACCGGTAAGAGGAAACAAAATCATTAAAGGCCATGGTTTAAGGAAAATGTGCCAAGTACATAATCAGCGACTGCCTTTTGTGCCTAATGCCTTAAATGTCACAAGTCTGGAAAAAAATGAGACAATAGCACAAGCAATAACATAAGGTATTATATCTGTGTAAATAGTGGTAAGAATACAATGGGAGACTCTAATGAATTGTAATTGCTTATTAAACTCAAAGTATTGGACAAATTTCAAAGAAGCATCAGATTTGTTATCTGTGAATAATGACAATCACAAGGTTTTCATATTAAAAAATTATTTACACCTGTATCCGTTGGACTTCAGTAACAAATCATACGCACATATACCATCACCACTTATCTTCAAGTGTGTCATATTTTATCATGGTTTTGCCAATCCTTCAGCTTTAGAGTTTATATTTTTCTTCTTAACTTTCTTAACTTAGATTCTCTCTTTTAAAATCTGTGAGATCTTTGGCACTAAGCAGTATTTTGGGTGGAGTTTAAGTAACAAGCGATCACATCACAATAACTCTCATTTTTTTTCATCTCAAGGATGTGAGCCTTTTGTCAGTAAAAATGATCAAAGCCAAATGGTCTCACAACTCTTTCTGATTGGACAGCTTCTAGACTATCAAACTGATATATGATCCCATCCAGAGCTCTTTATGAAACAACTGCAGTTTCATTCCACTATTAAGCTATTAAATTCTTACACACCACCCATATGCTCATTGTGCTCAAGTTGTAGGCGAAGAGTCATGTGCTTTTTTTTTTTTTTAGTCAAAGCCCAAGCTCTATTCTTTGGTGTTAGTGAAACCATAGCCATCTAGTACCTGCATTACATGCATACACCACAGTTGTATTATAATGTGTGTCATTGGGGAACATGGGTAAGGCAAAATGTACACATTGACTTGAAGATGATGAGGAGAATGTTGCGAAAGTACAAACAAAAAAGCTTATCACACTGGTGAAATGTGGGAGAAAGTGGTAGGGAGGGAACCTCAGAGATGCATGGATAGTGCAGGTTGTAGTGAGGGGGCAGGTGAGGTGATCCAGTCAAAGTAAGGGTTCATAGAGGGATAAAGGCACCCAGTGCAGTTGTCCTATTGGTTTTAGATGTCTTTAGAGATGGGAAAAAATGTCAGAATGTGAGTTAAGGTGATGCCGGCTGTGATCTCCTCACCTCTGTCTGCTCTCCCTACTCCTTATTCAGCCCACTTGCTGTCCTCTGGGTCCTTAGGTGTGTGGAATTATCAGTTGCTGGCCTGGGGCTGAATGTGCACCAGCAAAGCTTGTGGCTGCTGTCACTGTCCAAGGTGCTGAACTTCTGGAGGTACACTCAACTGTGATATAGTATATATATATATATGTATGTGTGTGTGTGTGTGTGTGTGTGTGTGTGTGTGTATATATATATATATACATATACACAACATACAACATAGCTTCAATAGTAAATAGCCCTCAATCCACTTCAGCAGTCCAATGCCAACTCTTACTACTCTTACCTATTACTGTATCTAGGTCAGGTGGCACTTACCGAGTCACCTCATGACTATGATTGCCAGAGGAGAAAGCTGATCATCATCCTCATTTCTCTCAATCCATCGTGTGAAAATATCAGAGCTGATGGGAGCAAATCCTGCTCCAAGAGTAGGAAAATATCAACTTAAATGGAAAAATCAGGAAGCAGGTGGCTTTTTCAGTTACACACACACACACATACTCAGTGTGCTTGCATCATATACAAGTTTATTATTGTGTCCATAATATTCATGCAGTTTTGTCTTGCTGCTTAAGATCACTGTTGATGGTTCTTCATTTTGACCTATAATCAACAGTAAATAATGGAAATGTATGATATACAGGAAATCCGTTTGCCTAATTTCTTGCCAAATACATTTCCAGTGCATTTATCTTGTAGTTGATGTCAAACCATATAATATCCATAAGCTGTTCTGGAAATTTAACTATAAAGAATGTGATGCTTACTAATGTTACTTATGACACAAAATTAATGCTTTTGATGTCTTGCTAAGCTAACACAAACACTAGAGCAGACTTTTCATTTTGGTGGTAAAGGGGAGTGATGTTATACTCTTAAGTTATATGAAAAGGTTACCCAGTTTCTATTAGAAACTAACTGAATAACAATACAAAGGTATTTTCTGGTTTCCAACATAGACATACCAGAGTAGAAAAACATGTTCTGCTCACCGGCATTAGCATAGTTTTACAAATTCTTTGAAATATTACTTTGACATCTCTGCCCTGTGAACAGCAAACATTAGAGACACACAAAAGGATGAAGATAGGAAAGGAATTATGTTAGAGAGCAAAAGCCATAATCAGTCATGTAATATTTTGAGAACCATAAACATGATTGGCACAAAAATAGTCAAAACTACACCAGTGACAAATGTTTCACATCCTTCAAAAGTGACAATTTTAGCGAAACAACAGCTCATAACAGCTCGCACAGTGATAGCAACAAGCAATTTATTGAAATAAAAAATAATTTAAAAAACGTCTTGTTTCCATGCTCCACTGAAACCAATATCTGTAATCAGGAGCAGAAGAAAGTCAAGTCAGCCTAATTACAGGCCGTGTAATGAACCACCTGCTGTGAGACTGTGTCTCTGAATGTTTATGAAGTGGGCCAGAAATGGTGCGCACTCATATTGTACATACCTACACACAAACACAATCTCTCTCACACACACACATCCTGTTTTACACAAATTGCACTCATGGAATTTTAATTTTAAGACATTTTAGTGCAGTAGAGAAAATAGCAAAGTGCATCCATAAGTTCGCACACACACAGACACAAACAGACACACAGACTCAGACACATACTAACACACACACACACACACACACAGATCTGGCTGAACACAAATTTCCCCAAAATAAACAGTGAGGTGACTGATAACTGGAGAGCAAATACTTGTCAGCGTTCCCCCGCTGTGACTGGTATTAACACAATGTTTCTGCTGTCGATGCAGATCAACACGCCTTTGCACACTCCGACAAAAAACACACATCCTGCTGTACACAAATTCACAAACATACACACTGATCCCACTAGGCACATATTATCCTAAAATAAACTGAAATGATTAATATTAAAGAGCAAATATCCATCCATGCCAACTGTGACCAGCTTCACACAGATACAGACAACATACACAGACACACACACATGGACACGCTACAGTATAGCTGCCCATCTAACCTTTTATCTCCAGATGATGAATGGAGGTTATGAAGGATTCTGCCTTAGACAACGTTGCCAATTTTCTCCTTCCATGGCTTTCAAATTCTAACAGATATTTTTCTGAACTTTCAATTCATCATCCTGGACACTGTCCACTCAACCGGTGGAGCTGAGCACAAAGGCCAGATCCATTCTCGCACATGCACAGACACACACATGAAATTACACTTACTAGCGTGCACAGACACACATACACACACACCCAGGCTAGCATTGAAGAACACATACAGTAGATTGAGACACATGGGCTTGGCTGCCTTATTTTGCCTGCAACAACTAAGATGGAAGGACTGATTCCTTTAACTAATCTGATTCTTCAATGGTGACAGTGGAGTATTTCAGTATTACAGTGTAAGTATTTCAGGACCAGTAGATTTGTTTAAATCATATTTGTAGCAGCTACTTGTGAGCTGATTTAGTTTGAAGTATCATTCAAATGACATAACCCATTCTTCTTTGTGGATACAAGAGTGTTAACAGTATGAATGTCAATGTCACCAAATACAAAAAGGTGCAATTCTCAAATGGTTGTTTTTTGAAACAGATGTTATCATATCACCTACAATGAAACAGATGTTAAAGGCCTCAACAAATTCAGGCTGGGTTGTAAATATTTAATGTTACTCTACTGGGATCAAAACTACCATTCATTTCAAATTATGTACTGTAATACAGTGGTATTGTTTATTAAGATATGCACATATAATTTCCAACATCTTTTGTTCTGTCTGCGTGTGTTTATGTACAAAATCACACGTACACACAAATTTAATTTATGGCACATTCACACTTTCATTCAGATATTCAGATACCTGTATATACAGCTGAGGTTACTTGCAGGTAGTCAGAAAAGAAGCTACACATATACGAACAGAAACTTGCAAACTCACATACAAACACACACAATGGGGACCTCTTGCCCACAACCATTTGCTAGCCTTGTGTTTATGTCCTTGCCTACAGCCATATCAGTTTCACCAGCTGAGCTTCACAGAGATGACAGTCCTATAGAAATGTGTGTGTGTGTATGTGTGTGCGTGTGTGTTTGTCTCTGTTTGTAGAAAGAGGCAGAGAAGAAGGAGAGAAACAGTCAAGTAAACAGACCTGTTTTCAAGGCTCTGAAACCCCTTGTGAGAAATGTTCAGACTGAGTGAGAAAACTTTACGATACTTTTGGATTAAGACTGACCATCCGGCAGTGTAGCAACAGCACAAAAATAACCCTTCTGAAATTCCATGCTATTCACTACAGGTGCAGTTGCAGTCAACTCAAACATATTATACAGTAGATAATACATATATAGTGGTTGCCCTAAAAAATGGAGAATTGTGTTCAAACCCAGCTGTCTCTGGCAAATTGTAGTTTTTTAGTTGATACTTGTTCTTAGTAATGTGTAACTATTTTCAGTCAACTTGAGTGATCAAACTCAGCTGTCAGGATCTCCAAGCAATCAATTCCATTAAATGTTGTGATCTGTACCTCAGGGAACCTCTATGACTTCATTACATCAGATATGAATGAAAAAACACCACCCTGATATACAAGCGGATTTGCAATATAATATGACTAGCATGTTAGCAAATAATTACCTACTTACACATCCAGCATACAGTATACAGAATTGAACCTGAATGTGCTTCTGTTATTTGATAAAACTCTACTTTTCTCTTTACTAGCTCACTTTACAATGCATGTTAGTACTAGTAAGTACAGAGCTGGAGGCACTGATAATCCAGTGGTATGAGATGTATCTACTGTAAAAAGTATATTTATGCCAATGTAGACTTAGAGACATTGTCAGAATTGGAAATCACATGGAGACAAGCAAATGACATCCAATAAGCAAAGAGTGTAAGAAAACTGGCAGCAATATGAAGAGGAAGAGGATCCCAAAAGATCACAAGCGGTGAAAAGCAAGTAAAGAAAGTGAGTCAGGCAAACAGCTTTAAGTCAGTCAGCACATAGCTACCTAAAGAGCAATTGGGTTTTCTTTAGTTGTGTTAAATGACTACAGCTCATGCTATTAGCTGCTCTGCTGATCAATGCTTTAACCTGTGACCTGTGATCAGTACTGATGGATGTATAAGGCTGATACTGGTTTCAGGGAGAGACATAAATGTTACTGGAAGAGTTGCTCGATATTAATGTCACACTGTAGGAACCTTTCAGGAATTTATAAACTTACTATATAACAACTAGCAAGATGTAGAATCAGTGTGCAAAGACGTTTCTTTATACGATTGTGAGAAAGGGGATATGATTTAATGACACAAGCAAGTTCTCTTGAAGAGAACTGCCATGTGGACGGAGGACGGAGAGTGGCTTTGCTGCTTTTGTGAGAGTGAAGAGTCCGCTTGAAAAATGATCAGGTCAGTGAAGTAAAGAAAGAACTGAAGTAGCTCATACATAAAGAGTGACAAGGACATGCCAACTATATGCTGAAATATCTGGTCCTACTTCACTGTCATCCATTTTAACAGAGAGAGATGAGTTCAATGTAGATTACACATGTACAGTGGGAGGCATCTCCATACATTATTACTACTGTTTAATGTATAATTGATTTGATTACACAGTCAATATACTATTGCCAGTTACAGTCACATAATCACTGTCTTTTAAAATAAGGCAAGCATATCTTTCATCTGTCTTTTCAATGCATGTATTTCAAGAAGTAGACAATCACATACCTTTTTTAGTTCTCAGCTGTTTTATATGAACCCACCAGCTCTCTCTTCATGAGTTGTTGCATTTAAATGACTCTCAATCACTTCCCAGATCGCAAACTGATGTTTTCATTCTTTCCTCTACATTCATGCCACTAGAGGAAAAAAAAAATCCTTTGTGTAACATTGCTGATTACACGTCTCTAAGACTTAATAAATAGCCTAATTAAAGCTATTCTATTCATTTATTTTGTTGTCTTCTGGCTCTGTATATCCGTAAATCTATTAACAGTGAGAGAGGAAGCCATAATAGGTGATGAGAAGGGAAATTGCACATAACAGCATCAGATTAAATCAAGTGAATGAGATTTTCCTGGTAATAAGAATGAGTTACAGAGTGAAGATGAAAAATGGATGAAGTGGGATGCATTTGAATTAATAGAGATCTACTGTACATGACACGAGTCATTTCTGTCCATTAAGTAAAGCAGTGATCAGTTTAGTAAATGTGCTTTCTGCTCATATCACAATTTTCTTCCAGATAGAGCAGGTCATGCACATAAACACATATACATACAGTACACCTTCGTGTATTCATACAGATAAGAACAGGTGCATGAGAACATGTGCAAAGCACACACGCATACACACTCACTGATACACACATCCACACAAATACCATGTCAAGCTGAATAAAGTGCAATGACAGCTGGGTAAAATTGCACCTATAAATCATTTGTCAGACTGGTCTAAATTCTATCTGCCAGCCATACATGCAGTCAAATTTGTCCCCATAGCCACACACATACACACACACACACACACACACATACACATTCATATTCCTGGATGGACCTGTCTGTTATTTTGGGCCTACCACACTGACAAATTCTCTCTCATAAACACATAAACTCAAAGCTCTACGGTAGCACTTTACAATATGGCACATTAATCAACTTTAGTTAATGCAGTAATAAGCATTAACTAACAATTAATTAACAGTTAATGAATATGTTTAGTAATAATTTGCTAATGGTGTTCATGTTAAATAAGGTAGTAATATATACATTATTTAATAGTTTATAAAGATGTTATAAACATTAGACAATAATCATATACAATAATAAACATTAAGTAACTGTTAACAAATGCCTCTTGTTAACATTTGTTAAGGGTTTACATGAAAATTAAGGTGCTAACTAATATTAGTAAATGGTTCATAACAATGGCAATTAATATGTATGTCATGAACTTCTCAGCTAAGCCATTTCATTAAGAGAAAATTGTTTTTCTTAATGTTTAGTTAAATGTAATGATAGTCCACTAACTTACATTCTCCAACTTATGACTTAATTTTAGTAAAGGTTGAGATCAGTGGACACACTCCATGGTCTTAAGGGAGATGTTTGCTTGTTCCTTTATCTACATGTAGACAGTCCTTAACTTATAGCCTAACCTATAAATGATTCTTCATGCTATACTGTATAAGCATTACTTGACCATAATTGGACATTAATGAACGCTCTTTTGCAACCCTTGCTGTAAAGTTGAAAACATACATCCCTTAAGTAACACTTCATAAATGCATCACAGTGCTGAGAAAGCATAACTTAACCATAATTAACCATGTTTTATTGCTCTTTGTGACCCTTGTAAATTTTGTAATAAGCTATTAAATCACATCCTTTCATCAAAATGGATGGTTTCCTTTCACATGCAATATAGACAGTTGTACCATATGTTCCATGGTGTTACTGGCTAAAACATGACATTTGATTGAAGTCCCAGTGGTGAAACATTATGACAGAAACCTGGAAGTGGTGTGGCCTGCTACATTGGATCCCATTCTATGGGACTGACACAACGGAGGAGTGGAGATGAACATCACACACCAATTTATCCTTCCTAGACAGAGAGAAAATTAAAGGGCCAGTGATTAAGATTTAGTGGCATCTAGCAGAATGGACTTAACAATAAGGGTCACAATTGTTAATTATGATTAAGTAATGGTTATTCAGCATTATTCATAAACACATCTTTATGCATTTATGAAGTATTACTTATGGGATACATGTTTTCAACAACAGTAATGGCGACAAAGAGCTTTAATTAATTTTTAATTGTGTTGATCCGTAGTCAGACCAAATCAGGTGGTACGGTGTACAGCTGTAGGGTTGAGTGGAGGTGGGCGTGTTTGTGCCTTAGAACATAAATGCTTTGAAACAATCAGAAAATAACGTTTTATTGATCTGCTTCACTTCCTCACTAGCACCACTCCCTCTCTTCATTCACTCTCTACCTCACTCGACAACAGCTGGGCTCTCTCGCTCTTTTTCTCTTATCTTTTTTAAAATGAGTTTCATCATGATTTTTTGTGTCAGAAGCCAACAGAAAAGTGTAACTTTACTTTTAATTTTATCAAATGAAGAGAAATTTCCTCCTCTTATCCGAGTAACATCTTTGTCCTCCCTCATGGCACAGTTTATGGCTCTGATCAGTCTGCTCTCCTTCACACCTCTGAATCTGGAACCCCAGCATGCTATGTAAAAGTAGATACAAGGCAGCTTTGTGTGGTTCTGTGTAAAAAACAAAATGTGGCTCATAGGCAGATCCAGATAATACAGGTTCTCTGTATAAAAGAGGCTTCTGTGTACTTATGTCTTAGTTCCTTATTTTATTTAATTATTACCTTAATGGCTCAACTTTCTCTACTTGTATATTCTTTCTATGTTATTATGTTATTGCAACATTTCAGGCAGCAACAACTGGCGGTTTCTGTTCAATCTGCTCTACTCTGCCATGGATGTAGAGCCATGGATACAGGATCGAAAATGTTGCCTATTCAGTCCAATAAGAATTGCTCATCAAAAGCTTCTGGATTGACTTCCAGGGGTTTGTGCCCCATTGAATATGCATAGTAGTGTTTCCCCCCACTGGGCCCCGCCTGCGAGTTCCAGTTCGGCCCAGCTCGGCCTATAGACTTTACACTGTGATGACGTCACAGATTTTTAAATCACTTTTCTCAGCTCAAGGAAAGCTTTACAAATATAAAACTTTCATGGATCAACAATTCATAATAGAAAGAGTCATAATTGACTTTGTTTGCAGTATGAGGTATCCTGTCAACAGTTTTACAGATGTTTCTTACAGTGGTGGTCTGTGGTCTTCTTGGGCCACAGGGGAATTTTTTGCTGTAATACCACAAGTGACTACTGGGGAAAATTGGAAGTAAAGCTGAGTAGCGGCACCATATCCAGCTCTTATAATACGTCCATGTGCTCTGCTCAAACTCCCGGAAATTCTTCAGCACAAACACAGCAGACTGTACCAAAAGTCACATGTTTTTTGTCTTCATAGGATATATTTTTTGTACTTGTAAATGTGTTTGTTGTTTGTTTCTGAAGCAAGATGTATTAGAAATATGTTGTGTATTTGTTTGGTTGCTACATTTGGTATTTGCAAAAAAAGTTTGTTAATGGTGTTTTGTAATTTCAAACCACACTGTGTTTGTTAGTGAATCATAGGTCATTTGTAAAACATGTTAGTTTTTTTTAATAAGCTCCAAAGATTTTATGGAATAAAAATCTAGAGTGACACTGACATCCTCATGACACATTGGACAAAAAGTTTACTCATTTTCATGAAAAGTCATGATATAATTCAAACTTCTTCCTCCTCAATGAAACCCCTCACAACCATTTCTTCTGACCAGTCTTCTCTGTAATGTCTGAAGTTTCAAATTTTTTAAATTGTGATAAAGCTTGAGCTGTGGCTGCACAGAAAAATGGAAGCACAACCATATGAATCAGACACATAGAGCACAGTCATGACTGTTATTATAGCAGTTCTGTAAATGTGAAGAAATTGAAATAATAAATTGTAGGAATAGAAAAAAAATACAGAAATGGTTAGTGCATGCAACCATGTAGAGGCTTGAGGCTAGACAACAGATGTTTTTATTGTGTGACTATGTGACAAAGTGGGTGAGAGTACACCACTTGTCCCTACTTTTACCATCATACTATCATAGCTTACATATTTAACCATGCTTGTTCACTGTTGTTTAACCATATGTTCAGTAACTTTTCATTTGCAGACTCTTACTATCCCGGGTTTGTTTGTAGTTTGTATTATGTTTGGTTACAGTTCACATTCAACAACATTTTTGGTTAAAGTAAAACACTGACAAGTATTAAGTTTAGTTATTTATTGACTTAGTTCTGTTTCATTATGCAATCATTCTTTGTTACTCACCATACTCACCATGTGCTCCACAGACAAAAGGAGGAGGCACCCAACGATGACCTGTATTTATGCACTGGGTGACATCATTGGTGATGTCACTAGGTTGGATCATGTGGGGAGGGGTGATGGTGAATTAGCTTAAGTAATTTGTTTACTGTGATTTTGATTTGTTTAGGTATGTTGCAAGTGTGTTGTGAGGAAGCTATAGGAAAAGGTTTTACCTTTGTGGTTGGTGAGATTTAATAACTTTATTTCTTACCTGTGAGTAGTAAAGATATAGGATATACCTGCAGTAATGGTACGGTCCAGAGTGCCTCTAGACCCTTGATGGAAGGGCCTATTTAAGCAGTTGCTTTTTGACTGTCAGGGGGTTAGTACATCAGTGTGTAGCTGTGTGCACATGATGTAAGTTATAAGTTGAGTTACTATGAGTTGAGTTTGATCAGTTTGGCCAAGTTAATTATTTTGAGTTTTTTTTGTTTGTACATATTTTTTTGATTTTGTTACATGTGCAACACGGACTCCACTGCTGTAAATAAAACACTTTGTGATACCTGGACAAGGTTTCTTGTGTCTGCCTCCTACTAAACAGCCACTCAGGTCTGGCCACATCACAGACTAATATATATATATTTAAGAATAACTCATGGCAAACATAAGAAGTTCAAACCTTCAATATGTCCAGAAAATGTATTAAAAAGAGACATTGTCTGCCCATGTCAGCATATTTGGTCTTCTATATATTTGCACTTAATTCTACACATCCCTGACAAGTTTCCTCTTGGGAGAAATGCTTTAGGACTTTCCATTACTACATTATTTGCTGTATTACAGAATTCTTATTATTGCACATAATGATGATGGGCCATGATTGTTACCAGCCCCTAACGCACCCTCTGATAAGCTAGGATAATACAATATTGCTAATCCCATCCTGTTTACATGTGCATAGGGGTAATTTGCAAGCAGAAGCTGAAATACTAAAAGTGCCACTTCTACTCACACTGACTGCAATTTGGGTTTTCCACTTTGATACACAAAATTAGAGCTCTCTCTCTCTCTCTCTCTCTCTCTCTCTCTCACACACACACACACACATCCAAATCGTCGCAGCATGACAATAATTTATTTGTACAGATAAGTTAATCAATCAACATGTGACTCACACCAGTCCTGAAATGGAAAAAAAAATTCAACACATGGCAAAAATCAAGATAAAAATAGAGAAACACAACCACACTTTTTTTTTTTTTTAGATAATTTATGTATGACAAAGACCTGTGTATTTTTGATCTCAGTTCTCTTATCGTAAACATATTCTCATTTAAAACTGTAGGAAATCAGAAGGTGTTGTACGTCTTTCTGGTGACATTTGTCACTGAGAAAAGTGGAGCGATCAGGCCCGGGTGCCTTGGCTGGGGGCGCTGCCATCCATCATGGAGACCGGGTGGTAAATGGCTTATGTAATTCTGTTTCAGATGAATGACCGTGGAAGGGAGTGTCACCACTAACATTATTGTGATCTATACAGTAGCAATGAGAGAGAGAGGATGAGTGAGAGAGAGAGAGAGAGTGAGACAGAGAGAGATCCTCTCAGGCTCTTGGATAGAGAACATGAGGCGCTTGCTGATTGAAAGTAGATGCATGAAATTCTGATTGTGGTTGAACTGTCTTACCGTATAGAAAATCTGCATTAAAAATACAAAGATATATTCTCATGAATGCATATGAAGCAATGAATCAATTGAAACAGTAGAGGTTCAATATTGTACAGAAGTCACAGTTTTATATATGTACCAAAACTGAATATTTTTTGAAGACAATGACACTTAAAAGAGGCTCATGGGGGCATAAATAATGCTGTCGATAAATGATTTAAAAGAAAAAAGAAATGTATTTTCCACTAACTTAATTACAAAACTATGTGCACATATTGGAACATTAGAGCAAAGCTCAAGCACTTTGTGTTTTCACTCAGCTATGGCATTAATTATTTATTTACTTTGACTTGAATCTGCAGCAAGACCCTACTTGAACATTGCGTGAAGGAGGACCACCTTCTTCCACTTCAGTCTTTTTCAGTCTATCTCCATTAATAGATACACTCGGTTGATGCCATCACTAAACAATTAGTTTCAAGAGACATAATGTTAACTTACTTAGTTATACAAAGTTAAGGTTCTTTTCATTATCTATCAAAAATAAATATTTTATTTCTGTACCATTTTTACTTGGAATAAAATATGTACATTTCATTACATACACGCATCTGACAAAAAAAATGAATATCACTGTATATACAAGAACAAAGCAGTCTGGCAGATGCATTGCTTCTATAGCTTGATACTATTAAATAAATTAGCTACATGGTGGTTGTGACACAATCTCACTTTTTGGAATGTATTCAAACTGTTATGGATATTGATCTCAGGTCTCAAGTGTTGTTGAGCAGATAACTTGCTGGAGTTATTATAACTTGAAATATATCTTTTGTTTTGTGTTGTGTACCAACTAGACCGACAAAAGAGGAATCTATCCCTTCCAACAAGTCTTCCAAATTAAACAACAAAATATATCATTGGTAAATGCATGTCAGAACTTCACATGCAAGGGGTTTCTGATCTGGTACCCCTATTGGCTGTTATCTGTGCCTTCCAAATCAATTTCAAATCACTGTTGAAAAATAAATAGATTTTATGATGTGACAACCTCTAATTTAATCTGCATAGACAAAGAGGGAAAGTGAAGACCTATAGTTCTATTTAAGACATATTCTTAGAGAAACTAATTGAATTACGCAATCCAGATCCACCACTGTTGGATCTTAGAAGAATCCATGATGTCCATAACATTGATCTTTCATAACTAGAGCTGGTTATCTACATGGGATTTAGAAACTTAACTTTATCTTTTTTTATCTTGGACTTCGGCTTTCTTTTGTGTGAGTTGCATCTTTGTGTTTATGAGAGAACAAGAACAGAAAAAGGACAGATGAAAGAGAAATAGAAAATGATGTTGACCTTTATGTTCACTTTCTTTTTAAGTGGTGTTATCAAGAAAATGGCACCATTTACAGATCGGAGATGGAACAAGAGGAACTCAAAGGAAGAATTGACACAATTGGTCTACTAATTATCCTGTGGGATAGGTCAGTAATTGACAACACCCAACTGTTTTTTTTGTCTCTCAACTTTTGTTCTTTATTCTTCTACTTAAATACAGTTGACTTAAAGACTGGAGGTAGGCTTATACAGAATTAGGCAGAAAGGGGGATTCAGACTTCCTCCTGTGTTGCACACAGATGTGTTTTGTGTATTTTTATTGTATTTCAACACCTCCTTTGTTGTCCAAAAACTATTGAAAACACATCAATGAGCCACACTGCTGCACTGGGTGACATGTGTCTTTGCCTCAAGTGAAGTCAAGAGGTTGGAATATGTAGCAGGATATATGGCACAACAAGCTAATGTAAAAGTAAATGGAACTGCATTCCTGCTCATGTGCAGTGGCATCTGCCTTACATTCACTGGAGACTGAAAAGGTGGTCGTTGTTATTAGGCTTTGGGGCTATTTCTAAACAAACTATCATACCCATAATCTTCATTACAAAGGAACATGTCAACCTTACCACGGTTAGCCAGTCACCCGGAGCTATCACTAGTATTTAGACAACAATGGAGGTGTTGAAGTACAATAAAAATACACCAAACACATCTGTGTGCAATACAGGCAGAAAGGTCTGCATCCCTCTTTCTGCCAATGGAGGTCTACTGCACAGAGGAATATGCTATATCAGGCTTTGGATACACACACACAATACTTATAAGTAGGATCAATTCATTGTTGGTTTGGCTCTGTACATGAGATTTGTTGTTGATAAGGAAAATATAGAAAATCACCAGGCATATCTTTTAAATAATGTGCGTGTGTGTGTGGCAGAGAGAGAGAGAGAGAGAAAGAGAGAGAGAGAGAGAGAGAGAGAGAGAGAGAGAGAATAGAGCATATATCATATATCATATATCATCATCATCAGAGGTGTGCTTATGTTTACATATAAATCATGAAAGGTAATGGGGGGTGGGTTACTTACGTATGTCTTCCTTTTATGGGACTGTCACTTGACACAGTCAAATATATTTGACTGCATCTGCATCTACCAAATAGAGAACATTGTCTTGTCTCTCCGCAAAACATTGTGACCCACATTATCCAGATGGTGTTGATTCACATCAGTAAGCTCAGCTTTTGAGCTTCACAGCCAGATCCTTGAGATTCTATCTAAGATCTACAGACTGAGACTCAGTGGAAGAGCCAGGCGGGATTTAGACAGCACAGAAAATCTGGGCCTGTGTGTGCAAAGCCTCTAAGAACTAAGGGACTCACTCAGGATCACTAGCGAGGTCACATTACCATGTGAACTCCTGTACGAATTTTCTTGAGACAGACATGTGGTGGAGCAATTTCACGAAGTGATGACAAATTATACTTTGCCTGTACCTATTTCTTTTTTCACAGTACAATATTTCATCTTTAGTGATTCAATCACATTGATCAGTTCCTATCCCTGCTTATAACCTTCATTTCAGAAGTAGCCCATGTATTATCAGTCTTTGACTTAAAAGATATGCAGAAAAATCACTTTAGTCCAACATTACTTGATGATATTGGTATATAATATAAGATATTCTTCTACATGAATACAGGCTTTTATTTTTAGATCTGAAGGGCTTTAAAGAGCGTGTTGTTCTTCACTACTGCGAGGACAAAGAAAGAAGTCAGAGTAAGGCAGGGAATTTTCAAAAGCATTTTCTCAAATGCATTCAGAGTTATTTGCTCACAGCTGATTCGATATCTGAAATGAAATCCTTTGAAATCTGTCTCTCTAACTTAGGATAGATTGGGTTCAAAGAAGCTTTATAGGCATCAGTCAACAAACAGCTCATACCTATGGATGTCATTGAAGTAAAATTTAATATTCCTCCCTATATGAGTTGACCTGTTTATATTTCTTTTCTTGTCTCTTCCATCTTTCCTTTAATATGCTTTTATTTGCCTAAATTGTGTTCTCATCTTTTCCATTTTTTTAGTTTTCCTTCTTTTTGATATCCTGTTATATTAGCTTTTTTTATGGCTACTTTTCTTACTTTTCCCACCTTTTGTCTCATCACACTTCTATTTTTCTCTCTCTTCATTCTCTTCTCTGAATATTTTTTTTTTCATTTTTCATCTTCTGGCCTGGGTTTCTGGTGACAGATGGAGTCGCAGTGGCATCATTCAGGTAAAAATGACTGGGATTGACAGGCCTACTGAGGACACACTGGGCAAGTACAGCACCAGTCTTGCATGCTGACACACACACACACACACACACACACACAGCTTGTTATGTTACCAAAGCTTTCTCTTACTTCTTTAGTGTAATTTATGCAGAATGATTATTGTTCTTCTTTAGCAATGATTAATTTGTTTTCCTAAAAAGCCCATTCAGGTGCGCATTGTGAGAAAAAAGACAGAATGAAACCTTTGAAATGTTTGAATCTACTTATTCATGACATTTGTCAGCTCCAAGGCGCAGCTATATAGATTAGGGGTCTCTTTAGACTTGTAAGTATACAACTCACATAACAAATTTAGCCTTGAGCTCCTTTGCTAATAAAAATATCTTGCTACCATAGTGACAAAAAGCCCACTTTTCATTGTTAAGGTCCCTGTACAATTATGAAACTGATGGAATATCAAGTGCTTTTTGTATCAGGTGTTTTAATTCCTTCTTATATGTACAAATGAACTTAAACTTGGCTTCTCAGCTAAGTCTTTAAACAACTCCTGAAAGACTCTGCACACTGACTACAAGGGCGCACAGGTGGTGCACGGATTAGGATTTCATGCAACACTGGAGATACTGTTATTGTACCTCCAGGTTTTGCGTTCTAGTCAACGCCATTTGCCATGTTTGCGAGGTAGGAAATCAGTGACGATTCTCTCACTTGTTGCTGCACTGCCGACCCCTACTGGGTGGTTGAAGCATCTGCAGGGTGGATGCTTGAGCAGCATAAAATAGCTTCAGCCTCTGACCTCAATGCTGATGACACCATGTGTCATTGAGATGGCACATGTTTTCATATGTATACTTGAAATTCAGCTGAAGTATAAGCACTCAAGAAAATCCCAGTACATCCATTTGTATCATTGGCCGCAGAGCAACTCCACAGGAGTAGTTGATGAGCTACTCATGGGCACTTGGGAACAGCAAATTTTAACAGAGCAGGAAAACATCAATTATTCACTTCCACCTGCAACATCACTCGGCCATTGCTGAGAAAATTGTTTCGTGCCACAAATGCTACCATAGAAAAGCAATTTTAAAGAATAATACACTAACACAAAATGTTTCACACCTTTATTTTTTTTAAATATCTGGTTCCCTCAAAGGTGTTTATTTTGGATTCATCTCTCACATTGGCAACAAGATTTAAACAATACATGCGGTTTCGTTGGGTCATTGCTCACACCAGATCTTCAAAAATTGTATCTTCATGTATTACTTATTTCAGGGCTATTGTACTGGATTGCTTACTGTGTTCCCTCCCTATAAATCATGTACCCTATTTTGTTTAAAATTGGATGCCTTGCATTGCTTCCACAATATGTCATGTTGAATTTGCTTTAAAAAGCAACTTTAGTTTAGGTCATCATTTTCGCACCAGCACAATCTCTCTATTCTGGTGTCACTGTGATGAAGTACTAAGGATAGCAACTCTCACCCCCTACTGCTGCCCCATCTGGCCCCTCAGTGTAACTCTCGACCACAGTTGCTGCAGACGCTGTGACCCAATCACCTCTGCCCGGGGTTCTCATAACAGCCATGGCAACCAATTTGTCAGCTGGCCAACCAGCCAGTCGTTACAATGCAGTGAATATTTTTCTGGTCACTAACAGAATTTCAACTTTGTACACTAGAAATTCTACATCAAAACCTAAGAACCAGAGACTGAATCGAACTGCGCCCATCATTTAGACAAATCCTGTATTTTACACAGAAACTGACATGAGCAGGACATTCCAGCTCAGTGCTGAGCACCTGTGTTGGTATTCCACTTGAATGGAGTTAGTTGTTAATCCGACAGCCTTTTCTCTGTTGAGTCAGATTACTGTGCTGTCATCAGAGTTTCATGGGGAGAGGCCATCTGCTCAGACAGATCTTACAAGGTGGCTGGGGGATGTTACTGAACACTCTAGGGGGGAGCACACTGCAGGATCCCGTAAAAACCACGGATCTGAAGATTTAATCTTAACAGTTTTTCTAACTTTCATAACCCAAAACCTGGTTGTAAAATTGAAAATGCATTGTAAAATGTCAAGCTGGATAGCTGTTAATAGGAAAAGCTTTCACTGAGCTTTTCTCAATTCACTGAAGGTGATTGTTTGAGGTCTTTTTTTTAAAGCTTTTTTTTATATGAGTAAATTTATGTGCTAATATGTAAATGTTAAATTCATATAGCACTTCTAGGTGCTTTACAGTTTAAGGGGTTGTGGTGTCTTGCTCAAGGATGCTTTGATGAATGGACAGGAGGAGCTGGGGTTCAAACCGTCAACGTTGCAGTTAGTGGATCACCTGCTCTACCTGCTGAGCCACAGCAGCATATTAGGGTTTTCGCTTATGAGTTTTCAGTTTTTCAAAATTAACAAGTTTGTCAAAATTATACAAATGTACATATTTTATGGTTACTTTATACTGTGTGCAGAGTAACATTTTTCCCCAGTGGCCCACTTGGTCATTGGGGAATATATTGGATATTTTCACTGGCCTAGCAACCAAAAAATGAAAACTTTTTTTCCTCATAATTTTGGTGATTTATTCATTGTATACATACATAATATGTACAACAGTGAAATTCCCTTTAGATTTGGTTGTTTTTCTTTAGTTATGGATATGTAATATTGATCTTACATAAATATGTAAAATATACAATTAGGCACATATTGGATCAATAAATGAATGGTGTATAAATGTAGTTTTCTCCATATTTTGTGTAAAGCCAGAGAGTATGGAATACATAGGGAGAAGAAAACCTATTTGATATGATAATAACATTTAAGCAAGTATGGATGACCTTGATGATAAACTCTTGTGTCAAGAACTAAGACAATGCTGAGAGCTCTGCAGAAACGTACTCGTTAAGATTGAATAGAGAGATTGAATAGCCTATGAGAGAAAGAACATGATGGCATTTGTTTGTGTGCGTGTTCACACCAAGCTCCTTCTGTCTGCTTCCGTGAGCCACCTGTCCACTATAGACATGGAGTTGAACTGTAAGGAATGAGTGAAAAGGAGAAATGTGGAGCAGAAAAATTAAACAGAAATTAGCGTCTGTCTCCACAGTAAATCATCTGTTGAGTGTTTGATGGCTATTTATTTGTGCTTCAGAACGTAACTGTAGTGAAACAATCAGAAAATAACGTTTTATTTCTCTCATTCATTGCTTTGTTTTCTCTACCGCTGTTCCCTCTCCTCGCTCGACCACTGCTGCTCTCAGCTAGCTAAAATTTTCTCTCACACAGTTTCTCTTTTTCTCTCATCTTTTTTTTTAAAATGACTCAGGAAACTGACAGCAAAGCTTTTCAGACTGTTAATGTTATCAAACAGAGAGAAATGTCCTCTCCTCATCCTAAAAGTGCGTTATTCTGATTGGCAGTCACGAGCCCAGTGATTGGCCAATCAACTCACCCGACATAAGCTTTTACTGGCCCCTGGCAATCAGATAATTGGGCCATTGGTTATGTCAGATGCAGATTAGCTTTGCATGACTAATCTATCTATGCCACTCATTTGTATCCACATTTACAAAAAACCTTAAAAAACCTTGGGAAAAAACAATGCCAGTTAACAGAGTCTAGGCAGAAATTATTTTTCCTCCCAAATGCATTTGGCAAAGCAAACTAGTAGAATATAAAAAAAATAATTTTAGATAAGTTAGTGTATACATGCAACACTCCCACCAGTGTAAAAACTCTTCAAAGCTGTAGTTAAAAATAACTTGTTCCTCATCAGCTTGTTGAGTCAAAAAATAGTTAAACATGTCTTACATGCTTGTAGCCTCTGATCAGGCAAGAACACCTTCATCAGCAGTTCATAATAAGAAACCATCTGCTTAGATCTTATAGGATTGATACAAATACTGATGACTTCTCTATAGTAATAGATCACCATATGCTAACAGAATATGAAAACGCCATGCGTGGCAAATACGATAGAGGAGTATTGCTGTGAGATAATAATGAGGAGAATGGGACTGAAGAGGGAGAGGGGGCAATGGAATTTGGAGCGACGGGGAAAGAGAAAATGCTGACAGCATTGGAGAGAAAGACAAATTGAATGAATGTAGGCACAGGAGGGAAGATGAAAGTGTTAGGATAACGATGGAGGGAGGATAGAAGAAGGGACAAGAGGGGAGAGGGAGAGAGCAAGAGAGATGCAAAGTGACAGGATGAAAGAGGGGTGAGGGAAACATGGAATCACAGGCTAAAAACGAATGGACAAAGTAATGAGGAATAACGGTGCTGCAGTGAGCAACAGCAAGCTGCAGAGAAAGACAGTCCGTGAATCAAATAGAGGCAGAAGCTAAGCTCAGCTGAAATAAAAACACAAAAGGACAGAGATAGATAATGAGGAGAAGTCGGAATAAAAGGTTTGTATTCCCATTACTTGTCTGTGATGAATCATAGTCCATTTAATTATACGATTAGTCAACACACAAACAGAGTTCCTAATGATAGTATGGTGGTCAGCCATTAGGCTTCACTGTGACAGTCTAATAGAACTTCCCATTAAAGCCAGCCCCCTTCTCACAATGGCAAACGGTTCCTTTAATTACTGGATTTCCTCTAAATATGGTGCCTGTCAGAGTCCCTAATGACTGTGACTGGAACATTATAGGGATCCATTAAAGAGGAATTGTTTTCCCTCCACTCAGGGCAAGTGCAATGCTCACATAGGGAAAACAAATTTCTCCAATAACATGAGTATATCATTGTAACACACACATACACATCACTTGCAAGGAAATCTCACTCAGTCAGTGGGACAGAGTGTAAGAACACAAGTGTGTGCAATAGACATGAGAAAGGAAGGAGACAGCACATGATTAAATCTATTCATCATTTTCTATCTATTTTATCTATCCAGCTAAACATCCATGAATACAGCATGAGATCAATATTTATACATCTTATAAATAACTTACCTATGCATACTGACTTGCGCTTAAACAGATTAATTTAAACGAATTAAATGATTGTCTTAGCAGCATTTCAATGAAACGGTGGCAGTTAACTGATGCAACTGCAAAGCCTGCATGTCTTATTACCATATATAGGATGTGTGTTGAAATTATGTTAACAATCACTAGAACAAATGCTTCAGAGGTACAATAAGCTCATTGGGAAACAAGGCACCTGTTTGTTTTTGTTTGTTGATACTCCCAGTAGAGACTTGTGATATAACTTAATCCTCCTCCCTCTGTACCTACTGTAAATCCTCTTATTATTATGCACATAATATAGTACAGTGCAACAGCTCAGATACAATAATAATACAGTAGTATCAATAAAAGTGCTGTATATTTTATTTTATTTTACTTCTCAAGAAACAGTCACCTCTACAGTTAGATTTAGTGGAAAAATATGTAGATAAAAACCCTTGCAGCCACATGGGGTGAATTAATAATTACTGTAGGTGTTATACTGCAAAATTAAGGTCTATGTGCTACTGGCCATTTTCACTGGGAGGTATTATTAACCTTTCTGTTACATCTTGCAGACATGGGATGAGCTAACAAACCTGTGAGGGAATACTTGCTAAATGATCAGCAAATCCAAATGTAACATTTACAAGCATTCCTTCTAGATGTTAAAATATAGGTA
Organism: Euthynnus affinis; assembly: GCA_029490765.1. Classification (NCBI taxonomy): domain Eukaryota; kingdom Metazoa; phylum Chordata; class Actinopteri; order Scombriformes; family Scombridae; genus Euthynnus; species Euthynnus affinis. The sequence continues at coordinate 18,728,880 of CM055842.1, read as the reverse complement.
GGTGGATAGTTAGTTGGATATTCATTGAGCCAGTGTTTATATAAAAACCAGCTGTATTGGGCCTCCACTATATTGTGGCACCATACAATCACTGACTGTCTGCTTGTTTGTCCTGTTGTTTATACACTGTCACATGCAGTGATTATACTCAGCAGTAGACACAGGTGCTCTGGCTGGAGTCCCACCTCATTGTCTAATCATGTCTCTCTCTGCTTTGTTCTCATTTGTGTCTACATCTTTGTCCATTTTAATGTTGTGCACCATCTTTTACATGGAGAACTGAATTTTTGATTTTGCCCACACATTATATTCTTTTTTTTCTATTAGAAGTAATGTTGTTGGATTCTTTGAGTCTTGCATGATGCTTACCAAGTAAGCTAGGATAGGATAGAAGGATAGGGGTAGTTATACATATTATAATTTCAAAACAGGCCAGGCACATAACTGCAAAGTCCCAAGGTTCGATTCCAGCAGCAGACCTTTGTTGCATACCGTAACCATATCATTTCCTGTCATCCCTCATCTATTATCCCTGTATAATAAAGACATTAATGCCCTCAGAAAAAAAAAATTAAAGCAGACCCAATTTGCTTAGCCTACTCTCCAATCATAGCTTAGCATCTATAACTAGCCACATCAGGCCTATTAAGCTTTTCTCCACTTGCTTAAGCAATGTGCATGGGATCACAGTAAGAGCAACACTTGTATGGTGACCAGACATTCCAGCTTGTCTGGGATTGTCCTGGTATCAAGTTGGATGTCCTGAATCAAGACAAATATCTGTAAACAATAAAATTCTAGGGCTGTAGTCAACCAAAGAAAATCTTGGTCGACTAAAATTGTAAATAATCTGCGACTAATCGATTAGTCGCGGGGGGGGGGCTAGGCTAATCCATCGTTGCTAACTTTGGAGCTAACTCCCTTCTCTTTTCTAGCAATTGGAGAAACAACAGACATGACTTTTTAGCATTCAACTGACACACTGTAGTCTGTGCTGTACATTTACTGCCAGACTGACAACTTACCGCTAAACTTTTCCTCTGCTCCGCTCGTATCCACCGTCACTTTCTCTGTGTCCAACTTGCTAAGCAAACAAGCTACGCGATGCCGTGTAACTTAACACAGTTGCTCGTTTCCCAGGCACAACACAGCGGTTGACTCACGCGCTGCACAGACTCCCAAAACACTAAATATTTCTGAATGAGTGGATATTTGGCATTAATTTCTGGCATTATTTTTTTTGGGGGGGAGGGGGGGGGGGCTGGCGGGTTCTTGTTGATATAATTGTAGGAGAAACAGTTAAAAGCCAGAAGTCTGAGTTTGGGCGAGTCCAAAGTTGTGAAAACAGCGGGGGTGTTTTGAATACACCAGAGGTAGTTTGTTAGTCTGTCCCTCCCGCTGCAGGAAATAATGGATTAATCCTAGAAAGCTGCTGATGTAGCACTTTTCTCCTTATGAAAGTAACACGGAGATTAGTCGACCAATGAGAATTTAGTCGGGCGGGAGCGTATTTAAATATTGAAATGGACTGATGAGTGGCTAGATGAGTAATTATTTTCCATGGCTGTGTAGGCTGGTTTTTTAGTTGGAAATCCCTCCTTGTGTCCTCGGGTTGCCTACCATCGTCTGCTGTCATCTGCCAGCCCCCCCCCCCCCCCCCCCCCCCCCCCCCCCAAAAAAAATAATGCCAGAATTAATGCCAAATATCCACTCATTCAGAAATATTTAGCGTTTGGGAGTCTGTGCAGCGCGTGAGTCAACCGCTGTGTTGTTGCCTGGGAAACGAGCAACTGTGTTAAGTTACACGTCATCGCGTAGCTTGTTTGCTTAGCAAGTTGGACACAGAGAAAGTGATGGTGGATACGAGCGGAGCAGAGGAAAAGTTTAGCGGTAAGTTGTCAGTCTGGCAGTAAATGTACAGCACAGACTACAGTGTGTCAGTTGAATGCTAAAAAGTCATGTCTGTTGTTTCTCCAATTGCTGGAAAAGTGAAGGGAGTTAGCTCCAAAGTTAGCAACGATGGATTAGCCTAGCCTGAAGACAGAGAAATACAGACTGCTGAGTTCACTGTTCAACCCCCCCCAAACATTAACGGTAGTTTGCCTGAGAGCTTCAGAAAAGAAACTCTAAGAAGAAAGACTATAAAGTGTAAAGAACCTGGAAATCATCTTAAAGGAAACTGCCTGTATGGGATGCCCTAAGAAGTATGTGCAAATGTGCCTGCAAGGAGGCAGGGATCATTTCATTGGTCAACACTACACCTGGCATTCTGTTGGTTGGTGAATTTTGACAGGGCTGTTGCACATCTGAGACCAGAGCAGAAATCTGAGAGCAGATGTTTCATAAGTGCACAGAAGCAGCCTGAGTACAAGGAGAAGGGCGGATGCTGGAGCACAGGAAATCCATGCAAGCAACAATATATCTGAGTGCAAGCAGTTTGAGCAGAAGCAGAGCAAATCTAAGCATAAGCAGGGGCTATTTAAGTGTGGGAGCAGGGTTTTATATGGGAAAAAAAATACAAAATCTGAAAGTGAAATCACTAAATCATGCTCTCAAATTGAAAGACCCCACTCTTGAATAAAGATAGGAAAAAGGCCCATATCCTTCTGGGAGCTCCCTCAGTGTGAGGCTTGGCATCACTTCTGGGTAGGAGGACAGTCTGATTCCTTTCAACTGGACAAAACCTTTTCTTTAATTTCTAAGGAGGTGAGTGTTTTTTTCAGACTTTCGTACTGGCCTTTTCACCTCTCCCAGTGGGGGTGAGAAGTGACACTGAACAGACCAAACACTGTCTCTCAAAACTCTTGATGGCTGACAAGATATCTATTAACAATTAACAACAAAGTGTTAAAACATTTAAATGGCTCTTGGGTCATTTGAACTGAAGAAAGTCAAGAGAACTCCACATTAACATGGACAGAGTCTCTCTTTGGTTTTCACTTATCCCCAGAAACTGTCATAAATCTGAGAGTTCAGACATGGCTGAAATTATTGGTACCTTTTGAATTTTATTAAAATAATATACTGTTCTCCCTGAACAGTGTTTGGTTTGCAGTGGAACAAAACTTTCATTCTTATTCTACGAAAACATTCTAAAATAGCCTGGATAAAATTATTGGTACTCTTTGGAAGTTGTAAGAAATAATTGATTTGTAGTGATCCTTTGACTATTGTGTTTTAATTAGTATCACAGGTGTTTTCAATATTATAATCATTCATGCAGCCAGTTTAAAAGGAGAAAATTACTCACTCTGTTGTTTTGTGCCACTGTGTGCATCACATGGAACATGGAAAACAGAAGGAAAACTAGAGTGGTCTGAAGACATTAGTAAAAAGGTAATAGCCAAGCATGGCCAACGTAAAGGTTACAAGACCACGTCCAAAGAGCTTGATGGTCCTGTGACCACTGTTACCAATATAATTAAGAAAGCCCATGGAACTGTAGCCAACATCTCTGGACGTGGTCGCAAGAGGAAGATTGGCTGAAGATTAAACAGAAGGATTGCTTGAATGGTCAAGAGAGGAGCAAGGAAAACTTTAATACAGTTCCAAGCTGATCTTCAAGTTCAAAGTACAATAGTTTCAAGTCGCACCATCTATTGCTGTCTGAATAAAAATGGGCTCCATGGTAGAAGACCAAGGAAGACCCTACTTCTAAGAAGGAGGCACAAAAAAGATAAACTGGACATTGCCAAAATGCATGTTGACAAACCACGGTCCTTCTGGGAGAATGTGCTTTGGATAGATGAAACGAAATCAGCTTTTTTGGTAAATCACACCAACCCTATATTTACAGAAGAAAAACATGAAGCCTTCAAAGAAAAGAACACCATGCCTAACGTGAAACATGGAAGAAACTCAGTGATCTTTTAGGGTTGCTTTGCTGTCTCAGGCACTGGGTGCCTTTAATCTGTGCAGGGTGCAATGATTAATTTCATTAATTTTGTGTTGTTCTTCACCTTAAATATGAGCACATTCAATTTTTGAAACAAGCTTCAGAGTACCTCAGTTTCAACTCAAGAATTGTGTTCTTTTTTTATACCAGTAAAACCTAAAACCTAAACCTAATGACTTAAGTAGTTAACCCTGCATCTGACTCCACACTTATTACAAATGAAGACACATTGTTTATTCTTTTCTACTTTTTAAGTATATGTGATTGTGTCGTTTCTCTTCCACAAAGTTGTCCTTGTTAACATCTTTAATTCTTTGTGCATCGTTTGTGCGTTTTCACTGGCTCTACATTACAATAATACCCTGGGCTGAGTTGGGTTTGAAGGCCTATTCTGAAAACTTACCAATAACAAATCAGCAACAATTCTTCTGTTTTTCTCAGTTGTTTACAGCATGTAAATAAATATATCAAGAACCAACGTGTCTCAACTGCTGAGTGAAAACTGCAACATGACCAAAATATTCTGTGCATTCATATATTATCTGGGAGTTTTATTTGGGAGATGCATAATGTATGTTTGAAACATTTATTAAACCCTTTGCTGGATGTATGGTACATCTCAAGGTTATGGATTCCAAGGAACACAACTGACCGTGTTTGTGGGTGCCGTGCTGTGGAAGCCAGCAGCGGTGCCTTTCTGTCAGTCCACTGGTGGATGCCCAGTGGGTGGAGTGAATCTGGGTGAAACTTCATCTTACCCCTTACTGGTGACATGTGTAATATAAAAAACAGCTGTCAACACCATTTATAATGCAGAAGTGCATGGTAGTCTACGGCCTCCTAGGTCAACAGTACTTACTAATGACAAGGACTGCAGTACACAGGAAATTGTGGATTGCAAAGTGGCAGAAAACTGAGGTGAAAATCTAAAGAAAAGAAAAAAATGCTGCTGTGCATGTAGGTTTTTCATAATCATGTTTGTACTTTGGTATTTACAGCATTTATTTGTTGTTTAAATATCAAGCATGCTGCACTAGTGTGAAGTACTGAATATTCATTACAGTAACACAGGCTGAACTGCAAGTCTATATGAATGATGTATTTAATTTCTGAATTTAAATGTCATCAATAACAGAAAATATCACATAACAAAAAGAGATGTGTAGCTTTATCACATCACTTTATCCAAGAACTGAAAATATGACAAAATGCATGGGCCTGTTTGGATTTAGACATCTAGGCTATTGAAATGGAGATGAAAACAATGAATGAATCAAAAGGTGCTGAAAGAAGTTATGGTTCCAAAACATTTGTTGTCAAAGCAAGAGACAAATTTAAATGCCAGGTTGTGCTGAGTAAGCAACTTTGGGCCAGATTTATTAAGGCTTTTGCATCTGTTTTTCTGCCCCAAACATAGTGGTTTATTTATCAATCAGGCACTCCTAATAGGAGGAGTCATGTTAACAGAGTTGATTATGTATTCAGCTGGATTTGCCATTGTAACCCTGGTTAGTTGAACCCCCAGGTTGTTACTGCCCCTTTAATTCAGGTGGCGGTAATGTGTTGGTCTTGGTGTGACAAAACCGGATCCGAGTGACCATCTCAACTTCAATTTACCATTCTCTGTATGCCCCCTCGACTGATGCAGCGTGGTGTTGTGTGGATGAAAAAAAGAAGAAAAAGAAACTTGTGGATTAATGAATAGAATACAAAGAAAATATAAGACGGAGTTAAACATAGAAGAAGACGAGAGGAATGACGAGCTGTGACTCCATATGAGACGACGCTGAACTGTTTAGACCTGTAAACAATCGATCTCCCGGTGAGTGACGATGATTAGCTACATTAGCATGCTAACTCGCTAGCAACATGTTAAATGATGCAAAAAACGTGAAGGTTAGCTTTGCACTCTTACTAAAACCAGTCGGGATGAACTTGGAACAGAGTTGAATAAATTTATATATGTCTGAAGTCAATTTAACATGTTATTGAATCTTACATTGCTAATTACTGTATGTGAATGTGAATACTTGAAACTGTTATTTGGAAGTTCATGAGATTTCAACCGATATTTCATGTAGCTATAAACTATCTGAGTACGGGGTTAGGTGTAAGAGTGGAGTTTTACTTTATTATGAACAGTGAAATTAATGTAAATAATTTACAATAGGAAGAGGTTATTTTTGAAATGTGTCAATTTATGTTCTATGTATCTTGAAATATGATAGTTATCAAGAGGTTATTGAAAAGAGTAACATTTGACACTGTAAACAGTAACTTTGTTTAAATATTGAAATGGACTTTGATGAAGTACTAGATGAGTAATTATTTTCCATGGCTGTGTAGGCTGGTTTTTTAGTTGGAGTCCCTCCTTGTGTCCTCCGGTTGCCTACCATCGTCTGCTGTCATCTGCCGATACCCCCATCCTGTTGTCATTTACCTTCAGAGAGAGAGGATCATCCACATCCCCATATCAATATCCCCACCCCCCATTCCCCTCCTGCATCAAAATACCCACTTGGACATTCACCGCGAAAAGACAGCGGTAGGACTTTCTGAGTGCACTCAATTTTATTTTATTCTTTAAATTCATTGGACTTTGGGACTATATTTCTTTTTTTTATATACCTGAGATCTCAGAGGTTTAATTTTGTTTTATTTATTTTTTTTGTTTAAAGCAAAAGTAACGTGTGGTGAAAAAGTAATTATTGAATATTGTGAATACAATTGGTACAGGTACTGCAGTATTTAAATCCAGTACTCATTTTGTGTTGCCTTAATCTAATTTTTTTTGTTTAATTATTTAAAAAAAATTTAGATACTGCATTGTAAAATATTCTTTGGGTCCAATATACTTTCCAAAAAGAATTCAGTTGTTGTGTGTATGGTGTTTGGGGTGGATGTCATCTACAACAATAAGGTAGATACCAGCAGTCTCCTCATTGAGCCTAGAAATAACCCTACATATTTGACTATCTTAAAGGGACAGAAGCAGAAAGGGGTTACACCATGGTCGCACAGTTTGTAACTCTCAGTTTTGCATTGAAAATAAATGTCAACTAAAAAGTTATTCAGCACACTATCTGATTATTCTTATGTAAACAAATGGTGGAGGGGGCAGTTGTTTGTTCATCAAACCTGAAGTTGAACTGGATACATTTACCACATTATTAACATCCATATCAACACCATCTCCACCTCCACCTGCTCCACTCTGAGCTGCGGCCAAATCTGCTGCTGATGAATGTCCCAGTAAAACATGCAAAAATCTTCTTGCACATTCAAAATCTAAAAGCAGGTATAATGCTCCTCCAAGAGACACATTTACTTAATACCCATCAGCAGAGACTAAGTAGACTTTGGATAGGACAAATTATTCATTCTTTTAATTTGAAAACAAGGGATGCAGCTGTAGTAATTAGGAAAGATGTACATTTTACCCCTGGTGATGTTCTTGCAGATGTTTTTTTTTTTTGGCATTTGTCTTTATTTGAGAGTTAATATAGCAAGAAAGGAAGGAAGAAAAGAGTTGAGTGTGACATGCAACAAGGGACCCCTGATTGGAAATCAAACTGTGGACATTACGGTTATATGGTATGCGCCTTAACCATTAGGCCACCAGGGAGCTCCAAGTTCTTGTAGACATGAACAGCCATTACATCATTGTCTGTGGCACACTCTATCAGAAACCAGTTATTGTTGTGTCTATATGCCCCCAATTGAGATGATCATAACTTAATGAGAGGTATATAGTCCTCTCTTCTCAATCTAAACTCCCACTTATTAACAATGGTAGGAGACATAAACTGTGTCATTGACACCCCAATTGAAAAGTCTAGTTCTAGAGCTACGGCACCCTCCAAAATGTCACAGACCCTCTCTGAATAGTATGGATACATCGGCGGCTGGAGATTCTTACATTCATTTGCAAAACAATACCCTCACTTTTATGGGAAACCTTAAAGGCATTTATTAGAGGTAAAATCATTTCATATACATCTCATTCTAATAAACATAGAACATGTCAAAAAGAATTCAGAAGAATCTATTGCCAGCATAGACAGTCACTACTCCACTAATCAGTCACCTGATCTTTATAAGGAAAGGTTGAAAATCCAAACAGAGCTTGGTCTTTTGACAAAAAGAGAGGCTGAACAACTTCTGCTTCATTCTTGAGGTAAACCATATGACTCAGATCTGTAATAACACAGACACCTGTACTTCCTATTCTAGTGAGATTAACAGTGTTTTTACAAGTTTCTATTCCCAGCTCTACACATCAGAGTCCTCCAACTATGAAATGTCTGAATTTTTTACACAGTTGGACATTCCCAGGCTTTCAGCTGATGACCGACAGATACTAGATACCCCCTTATGATTTTCTGAGATTACTAAAGGAATTAAATTAATGTACAATGGCAAATCCCTGCTGCCTGATGGATTCCCGGTGGATTCATTACTGTTAGAGATCTTCATACAGTAACATCAATAGAGCTCTTTGCCACCCACTCTCACATAGGCCTCTATTGCTCTAATCTTCAAGAAGGACAAAGATCTTTCTAACTGTTTTTTCTGTCCAATATCACTTTTATCTGTTGATGTAAAAATACTTTCAAAGGTCTTTGCTTGTTGACTGGAATCTATTATTCCCTCAGTTATATCAGAAGATCAGACAGGATTCATTAGACAGCGGCAATCATTTACTAAATTTTGATGGCTTCTCTGCATCATTCATACTCCATCTTCTTTCTCCGATTAGGAGGTAGTCTGTCTCTTGATGCCAAGAAGGCCTTTGACAGAGTGGAGTGGGCCTATCTCTCTCTTCACTGCAGCAGTTTGGCTTCAGAAACAGATTCATATCTTGGATTCAATTGCTCTATACCTCTCAATCATCATTGTGTAGAAAAACCCACTATTCTAAACCTTTCCCCCTTTCTTGTGGAACATGTCAAGGTTGCCCACTTTTCCCACTTCTGTTTGCCATTGCCATTGAGCTGCTTTCGATAGCACTGAAAACAGAAACATGATTTTTAAGTATTCAGCAATGGCTAACAGAAGAATACAGAAGGTTTTGTTGTATGCCAACGACCTATTTTTATATGTACGTAACCCATCACCTAGTATCCCTCACATTTTTTCAATTCTAAATTCTCTTCACATTTTCTGGTTTATATGGAATATTCACAAAAATGAATGCTTCCCATTTAACCAACCAGCCTTACAAATATCACCATCATCAATTCCATTGATTCTATTCCCATTGGCAACCATTAATCAGTCATTTTGATTGGCTGCCTGCCAGTGAAATTTTACAGTAGAGGTATGCTTTGGGCCTGTCTGCGATGTGTGAGTGCCTTGCTGCCTGTTCAGCATCCAGCCAGACCCACCAAAACCACTGTTTCCCCCAGGTTTTTCCTATATTTTCATCACCTCTCCCGCTGTGCTCCCATTTTGTTATTTCTCCCAGCCACAATGTGATTCAAGGGGCGTGTGCACAGCCGGTCTTTGTGCAAGCACTTTTCCTCCTGTCCTCTGTCCACCTTCATCTGCTGCTGATGTGATTCATTGCCTGCAGGTACTACTGGTAGAGAGACGTGGCTGGTTTGTCTGAGCCAGCCGCTAAGTTTACAAGAATTCACCAAATTTTAACATACATGACAAACTCAGATAAGCAGTTATGCCACAATCAGACAGCTTTTGTGGTATTAATTTAGCCAGTGTGTTGTGGTTGTTTAAAATGTGCTTGTGGGCAAAGCAGTTCAAAATATTGCTTTTCTACATGGTCATGCTTGTTGAACATGTTGTTTGATAAAGTACTTATAGGCTTTTTACTCACAATGTTTTGATGCACTTACAGTAATTAGCATATATGTTGTCAATTTGAGTAAAAAGGAAAGGACCTCCTGTATTTTGAAACCTAAATCTTGGCAGGCATGCACCCAGACCCTCTTTAAGGAGATATATGTACATAGGTATTGGTGTTATGTGCATGTTCCCATGTGTACATACTCTAGTTATTGGAACCATATTCTAATATTGGGACTTTAAATAGTACTGCAACAGCCCTGATAAACTTCCATCACTCAGCAGCTGGATAAAGAACAATCAGACTCCTGCTGATGGTCATTTCTATGTAGCCTTCTATGTAGCCTGTATCCTTCTCTTTGGCTCATGGCTTCAAGGCATGTTTGAGGGTCACCTGGCCTCCCTGAAGCCAAGATCAGCCTTTTTTCCCCACTTATAATTTCTACATGTACTGTTTTTAGCATTTCAATGTCAGCAACAGAATTCAAAACATGAACACAAGAACACACTTAAGATATAATTAAGCCTTAAACTCTTTTGTTAGAAATTCCCTCATCTCTACAGGACTACCAAAATCTTTTGTTCAGCCTCAGCAGAAGCTGTTCTCAAAGTTCTTTGATCAAGGCATGCCCTTTTAGGTCTAAAAACTCAGTCCTACAGTCCTAAAAAGCTTCTCAGAGGCAGCTGAGGCAGGTAGTGGTGTGTTGTAGCTTGAGAGACAAATTGCACACTGCTGGGAAAGATTTGAGGACATCCATGGTATCAGCTGGGCAGGCCAGGTAAGATTCAAACTGCTTGGTATTTTCTTAAGCATTGCACTGCTTGATGGGGAAAAAGAAGTCTTCCTCCACCTGAAGAATGGGAAATGTCACCTTGATGCACCAAGGGTTGCTCCTTCAGATCGCTTTTGATGTAGTCAAGGCCTATGGAATACAAAATCAAAGGATTTAACCATCTTTCCCCATAAACATCACCTTTGTAATACCTAGATTAAAATGATATATGATATATTAATACTAAAATGTTTTGTAAAACGATTTTTGATACACACACTTCAAGATTAGCATAGGATTGTAACTCTGTTTACACAGGTGAATGTCACTTTTACTTGCTACTGCATGAAAAAACAATTGCTTGTTATGTTATGGATAATCCAAATGCCAAAATGTATTCCGTTATCTTCAATAATTGTAGCTCATAAAGCACACGGTGCTACACTTACTAAGTTTTAGGATGTCACTTGTCCATCTATCTATCTATCTATCTATCTATCTATCTATCTATCTATCTATCTATCTATCTATCTATCTATCTATCTATCTATCTATCTATCTATCTATCTATCTATCTATCTATCTATCTATCTATCTCACACAGACACATATATAATCAAATATCAGAGATTCAATTTATATTAATGTAGGTGAATAATGCATATAGCACTTTTCATACAGTGGAAAAGCATGAATCATAAAAAAGCCCTTTTTAATCTATCCTTAACTGTAAGACATGTATTAAGATGTAATATTGCCTCATATTACAGTCAATAAGTTTTGAAAATAAAGTGGTACATTCATGGGAATTTTTAGTGCACTGCATACAACTGTAATGGCTCCTTCTCATTGTTCTCTCATGATCCTTACAATCCTCTCCACAACCAGGAAAAGAGAATCCCCTTTTGTCTCATTTGGCCTCAAGAGCCAGAGTTTGCATCTTTCTTCGATTATCTCACTTTTATTTTCCGGAGAGTCCAGCACTTTGAAAACACTGAGTGAGAGACCCTCTTATAGACCATGTTGGCATTTGCTTCTGAGACATCAACTGTTGACACCAGGTTGAGAAGGTGGCTTTGACAGTTGGTATTCCAGGCCATCCAGCTCACAGACTCAAATGCTTTTAGAAAATTGGAACCATTATCAATTGTGTGTACAATCTTATCATGGATGTTGTGCTCTGTATGTATGTCATTTAGAACACCAGCAAGTGCAGAAAAGGTATGTGATCCTTTGAGGTGTTTGCATGCTAAAGCAGCAGAGAATCTTTTCAGAGTTTCAGGCTTTATCCAATGTGCTGTGACACCAGTGAAACTCTGTCTGTGTAGATTATTCTTCATTTTCAGTGTTGCTTCCTCTGTATCACAAGACATTTTTCACTGTACCATGAGACATTAGAACCACATCTGGCTGTAGGTGAAGCACAAGAGTTTTAAAAACTTGAATGTAGACCTTGAATGACAAAGTTAATGATGGCATTATCCATACTTTACTGTGACAATTAAATCCCACAATTTAAGTTGCTTGGATGAAGGGCCTTCCTCTGACATTGATCTCCTTTTCATAGCAGGTGAAGTGAGGTTTTTGTAGTTCTCCAGGTGATTCCCATGATTTCCCCAAGAGTGACAACATGCAAATGCAAGCCATGCCATTTTTAGCACATATTAGATATGTGCTAAAAATTAGTATATCATAATTTTATGAGTGTAATATTTTGACTATAGCAAAAGTTTTTCTTGGGTGAAGTTGAACCACAGCCCAAGTGTTTTCAAGATCATCATGTTATTGTTTTCCTGAAATTGGTGACCTCATAGAAATCCCACTGCCAACAGCACCTGTGAACGCTCCTTACTTCACTGGAGGGCTGTCCCTGGCACAGCACAGGAGCTGACTGTGTAATCAGTTGCTGTCTTAATAAATCAGATGCTGAATACATACAGATTGCAGCTGCAAATGCATTGAAAAACCGCAACACCCATTTACACAACAGCATTTTCTTAGTAAATCTAGCCCTTAGTGTCTGGCTGTAGTCAAGGATAATTATGATCTTTAGCACCCTCGCAAAACCTGTGTACAGTAGCAACCTATGAGTGAATACATACACATTTCTCTAATTACATTCAGTTTTCAGTCTAATAGGGGTCTTGATTTAACTGAATGCTCACTTTGAATGCTGTGGTTTATAGTGCTTTTGGATTGTACTGAATTATACTGAGGGTCTTTTCTAATGGTTCAATTCAGTGGACCTATAACACTGTACCTACATTTACACTGAATTGTACTGTTGTACTGTAAAGAGCAGATACAACTTCAATACAAACATCAAAACATTAACCCTACAACACAGAAGGAAAGATGCATTGCATATGGGAATACCACCACTGTTCAACTCCATACATAGTGACAATGTTGAGGTAATATCGGAAAGCAGCCAGATACTAATATGTATGATATGGAAACTAATCAGAGACTGTCCTCCTGGTTACTGTTTAACTATGATGACAAATGTCCCATATAACCTTAACAAAGCAATAATTTGGAGGACTTCTTGATAGCACAACAGAGGCACAATATGAGCCGTAAAACCATACTAATTAACTCATCACTGGAATGACTGAAGGTGACAAGTGTTGGTGTTGAAGTGTCTCAGGATAAAATTCAGAAAATGTCTCTCTCGAGGCTAGCTGTGCTTACTGAGGCTTCAGTGTATGTGAAGCATTGTGAAAATGTTCTTTAGTGTGAAAAACAAACTTTCACAGTCAGGGTAGGTTTGAGTGCAGTGAAGGCTGGGCCCATTGATAGCAGTATAGATGCTTTTCACAGCAGATATCTCACTGCTGTAAATAATGACACTAACAATGGCTCCATTACATTAATTGTACCAGTAAGCAATGTCAATAAGTGAGCATGTACAATACCAAAGCCCTGAAACTTAAATGCAGTGCAGCCATCATTAATGTTAAACCTCACTTGTGCTTATTCTGTTTTGACAAGTCAAAACATCTGCTGTGGAAAATGATCTATTAAAGTCAAAGAGTGGAAAACAACATGCAGCACTTTTCAATCAACCACTCACAAATGGGCTCATTTTACCCTACACTGTAAATACACCTTCCCAGTTTGATTGGCCAGTCCAAAATCATGCAGAAGCAGCCTGTGGGCAGGAGGTGGAGAAAAGAGATTGAAAAGCTGCAGTGGACTAATGCTAGCAGCTAAGGTGTTGGCTCCACTGGGACTGAGGTGTACTTAACTTGGAATGATTTTCCTCAGGTGCTGCTCTCACCTCACCCCCCAACTGTTCTCAAGCTAAATCCATTTAGGCACATAGTGTTGTATCCACTTTCTGTCACAGTAAATATCATCTGAGTGGACAAATTTGTTCAATCTAATTGTTGTTGTTTGTTTGTTATTGTTCTATCTTTTCTTTTCTAGTCTCTGAGGTTATACAATTGTGTATTGCTGTTTATTTTTTAAATTTGTTAAAAAAACATTTTCCCACACTGTCAGTTCACCTCCATTTTTATGTGATGTGAGACAAATTTCAGCAGCACTAGGGAGAGATAGTTTTTATAGAAGTGTTTATGGCTCATTGACATCCTGTCGCTATGTTTATGACTCACTGTGCCCGTCACACCACTAAACAGCCTGACTCCCTCAAGGGCATCGGGACCAATCAATACAGACAGAACCAGACTTTAATAATCTAGAACGACATGTTCTCTTAGGCTTATTGCTGGGTCGCAACTCACACCACTGCACAAGAAACAAGTACTCAATTTTATTTTCATAATGGTGACAATACATGGGTGGGACTCAGTCTACAACAGGTAATTTAGTCTCTGATATAACCAACAATTACTGAAGCACAGGTTATAACAGCCACATCCAGAATGGGAGGTTGTATTCAAAGCAATATTTCTCTGTTCTCTGCTCTTCCTATTACAGCAAACATTGGACATATCAGAAATGATTGGATTCTTTGCACAGTCATAATGGCAACAACAATCAGATGTACACAGCTTGCTTGTAATAATATAAATTCACACCCCTGGTGGATTTTCTGCGATAATGAAATGTGTTATGGATAGAACAGGCATTCTTAGACTATTGAATGAAAATTTTCGGCTCTAACACATCTGATAATATGGAGATGTTGATTTTGAATAGGGTAAAATGTGGAATCATCACATCCCACCACACACCTCACATGTTAACAGTCAATATGTGAATTCCTTTAGGTAACAATTGATTATCTGAAGAAACGGGGTAAACATACCTGCATTTTTCCCATCGTACAACTTGAATAAGTGGCATGCTTTGGTAATACACAGTGAAATGGCATTGTGACAACTGTGATCTAGCTTTGATTCCAGTAACTGCTCTCCCAGCAGGGTGAAAATGGGCCTCAGCTTAGCCTTGTCATACAACAAAAAGCACTTAGTGGTAATGCTTATGAATAAAAATGCCAAGGCAAAAGGCAGGCTGCTCCAAGACAAGCTTTTGACAAGCTGGCAGTCTGCCATTTTGATTATCTAAATTCACAGCTAAAGAGCTATGAATATGAGGAAAACTATCAAGCGACATCCCTTTGGCAGCCACACTAGATGTAACTGTTGTGTATTCGTCCAGTAATGACTTCTCTCCCTCTTGTCAATATGACCTTATCTAAACCTTATCACCGAAGTGTGTGTCAAGTTGTGATTTTTGAGCTCTAGATGTATAGATTAGCATCTCACCAAACAGGCGAAATATGTGCAGTGTTGCTTGGTTGTAATGCTTTCACTTAAGGAATGTTGGGACTCATCTGCAAAAATCAGCCCAAAACTTTTATTTATCATAGTCAATGTTAACAGGCTTTTAAACAGTATAAACGTTACCTTAAGTAGGCTAGACTGTCATTCATCTAGGAATAGATGACAGTTCCCTCTAACCACAAAACAAATTAGTGGTATAATAACACCATTTTCAGGAGACAGGGTGGCATGTTTAGGATCAGTATCCTGCTGGATTACCCTTAATTTTGGGGGCAATGTATTAAAGGGCCTTTTATACACTTTGAACACACTTGGAGCTGAAGGTCAGCACTGTAGCCTCACAGTCACTGTCTCATTTCAAATGTAATATGCTTGGGTAGAGACTCAACAATGAAAAACATATTTCTGCCCTTATACTTTCTGGCTTCACTGTATATAAATAATATATTGTTTTGCTCTCACATGAAGGGGGGATCACTCTTTGAATTGCCTCTCCCAAGGGTTTTTTCCATTTTCTTTGTGTGCTCTGGCTTTTGGGGAGCTTTCCTAATTTTTTTTAGAGAGCTTGGGCTTGGTCAGGGACCACTGCTGATGTGTGTCTATTGACACATTGTATGTGATACAGTGGCTCAATTACATGGCTCCAGGCAGCTTTATCCACAAGAAGCATTACACAACACATTCATTTTTTTGTTTTTTTCTTCCATCCTATTTGGGCTATTCATCTATGCTTTAGTGTTACAGACATTTTACAGGAATAACAATATGCTTTGTTTGTGGACATCAAATAAAAGCATGTCTTTGACTGCAAAACATAAACTTCCCTCTGTCTAATGCTTACTGCTACATTTAAGACCTTTATGTCTTACAGATGTCTTGCAGATAGTTGACTCAGCAGTTCTTAAGGAAACTATTTGCTGTATGTGGTCTCTTTTTGCCTCTACTGGGTCATTTTCTTCTCTCAGTCAGTGTGAGTGGGCTGATATTCTGCTGCTCACATGAGGGACATAGAGAGTCAGAGGCTGATGGAAAAAAAAAACAAAACTTAATATATGCTATTTTTCCAGCACAGTGGATGTATTTTTGCAAACTAACATGTTAGTAGAGTTGAAACAACTTATCGATTAGTTGATTGTCAGAATTAATTGTCAACTATTTTTTTTTTAGCAAAAATGCCAAACATTCATTGTTTCCAGCTTCTTTATTATGAAGATTTGCAGTTTTCATTTTCATACATGATAATAAACTGAATATGTTATGAATTTTAGATTGTTTGGACAAAATAAGCAATATGAAGACATTACCTTGGGCTTTGGTACATTGTAATGGGCATTTTTCACAATTATCTGACATTTAATAAACCAAACGATTAATCAACAAAATAATAAACCATTATTGTTAGTTGTTGTACTACATGTTGGAAGTTAGTTGAATTGAGGTGTGGTATGCTTCTAAAAGGTTTGTAGGATCTCTAATTCATTGGTGGTTATTGCCAGGAGGCTGCGGTCAGTGTCAGGGTCAGGGGAAGGATGCTGCTCTTAGCCAGCACCATGCGGTGTCTTCAAACAACTACACTTTGTCGTCTAGAGGTGTATCAGCATTCTGCTCTCATAACTTGTGCAGGCTTGCCCCTATTGCTGTACTGAAAAGATGAAACACTGAGACAGTGTCCTGACCGTGGGAAACTGCCACTCTAGTTGGCCCCCAGGGTCATCTTGATCTCACTGTGTGCTGTCACTGGGCCCTGACTGCCATACGGTGAAGAGGACTAGATTATCTTTTCATTTCTGGACATTTTCACCTGTGTCATTTGAAGATGACTCATTTGGCTCTTACATGTACTTTTGTACTTTGTTCATTATCTTCATTAGCTTTATCTTCAGGTGCCTCGTCCTCGTCTTCCTCTACCTCAATGTTCTCTTGTTCCTCTTGAACACCTTCATAAAAAAATAGGTCAAGACCTTTCAGTCATTGAGTCATCCATTCATGACATCAGAAAAGACTGAATTACGGGTACTGGCATATACAGTGCCTTTATGTCTCCATTACTAACTGCTTCATGTGAGTAAAGTACAATTTTTATTACATCTAATGATGCAACAAACAACCAGGATATTGTGTGTACCCTGATGGTGAAAAATATGAATATGATTATTTAGTATTAGTGTCACTTCAGGAAAAGCCATAAAAAAGAAGGATATAATTGTCATTATTATTGCTGTTGCTCAGCTCAAATACAGAAGCTTATATTGTCAAAGACAATGTCAAGCCCTGTCACACAGTACTATATGATTGGATAGTTCTTTGTCATGATGTTGGCTGAAGTAGGAAAATATATTCTCTTATATAACTGATACTGAAATTTCTCATCTGATCTATGAGTGATGTCAACCAAAAAAAGGATGATGCATGCTGTATGATCATTCCCCACTTCATAATTTCTCTGCATGCTGCCATGATATAAATGTGAGACAATGTGCGACTTACCATCTTTTATCAAGTGACAGCTGGCAAGATTTGCAAAGTACTCTCACTTAATTTTAAAAAACTGAGTTACAATGTGTTAGATTACTGAGAAACATGGCTACTTGGGGAAAAAAGTAGGTGAAATTATAGAGTCAACCATCATTATTCATATGAAATAAATTATGTCTGATATTCATTGATATCAGTTGATATCCGTTGATATAAAGACAGCAGTTAAAATTAGTGTTAAAATATCATGTAAAATCCAATAAATAAAAATATTTACATGCTGAGAGATGAGATGAGAGGCTGAGCCCAGAGCAGAGGGAGAAGATCCATTTGTTTGGACTTTTATTTGATGTCTCATAAAACCAAACAGCTTCCAATAATCGTGTTTCCGGGATGTGACGCCCATATCGTTCAGACCTCCATCAAGGACAAATTGCTTGGATGGTGAATGTCAGATTATGTTTTCACTGGAATGCATCTTTATATTCCACATCTTCTAATACTCTCCATTTGTCTCTGCTTGTCTTTCACTCTTTCAAACTGTCTCTCCACCTCACTGTCTCTATCTGTTTACCAGGCTCTCCCTATTTTGACTATATCTATTTCTCTCTCTCTCTCTCTCTCTCTCTCTCTCTCTCTCTCTCTCTCTCTCTCTGTCTCTCTCTCTCTCTCTCTCTCAAATACACACACATTCAACTTATTCTGTCTTTCCCTCTCTGTCTCTCTCGTCTTGTCTCCTCTTTTTTCCTCTCCTTTCCTTCAGATATCAGTCATACTTCAGCTTGGCTGGGCAGGGCCATGACTGGGTAGAGAGGGGAGGTAATTGAATTTCTCTCCTAGAGTGACTCACATCAACACAGACAATTCAGACATAGCCAGGCGCGACGTAATAGACAGGGAGGGCATCGCGTCAGCTTAGAACCGCAATTAACTACAGGGGGACACAGATGCTTGAAGCCTGAAGAGGAAACTGGAGGAAATAAATGTGACAGCACTCTCTTCAACCTTACAGCCCATGTATTCATGGTTCTAAGACTGATATGTCATTAGAGCAACTGCTCCTCAAATGAGAGGAAATCAGGAGGGGCTGTTCTTATTCCTGTTCAGGTCAAGCAGCTTTGGAAAAAATATTACGCGCACTTAGAAATATAAAGATAAAACTACTCACTTTCAACTGACCAAGACATGCAACTGTAATATACTAGTGATTAATTTACACTGAAGTAGGGTAAAGATGACAAATAAGTGTCAGGCGGTGGTTAACCTGGCTTAAGTGCTTGGGTTATGGAGTCAGATTAATCAAATTAACTGGACGTTTTATCATCCTTTACCTTGACTGGATGCCTCCTTTAAGAGATATTATGATAATTTTTGTGTTAAGGCTTCTCCATGATATATGTATCTTCATATGGACAGACATGCCTTAAATTTGGTGAACACATTCAATAGGGAAAACTACAGATTTTAACAATCTTGCCTATGTCCCAACCACCAAGCCAAACTTTTAGATCAGTCTGTCTCATACTGATATATTTGGTGTTCACATTCATGCTGCCGGTAAGAGGAAATAAGTTGCCAACCTTTCATTCAAATAGTTGTAAACACATTTGTTTATGGCACCTTGGCTACCTCATGACCTTTCCCAAAACTTTGGCTACTCTTTGTTATGAATTCTGTCATCTACCTGCTACCTCGCTGACTGTTACAACAATGGCTCACTAGGGAGATAATCGTCTTTGCAAAGGTCTGCACTCTATCTTTGTTTCTCACTTTTGCTGAGGTAAAGTGTTGTCTCCTCTGAACTTCACAAAAACATGTGTATGCTATTGGAGATGTTCTTGTAAGCAATTAGCAATTACTGAATTTTTTAAAATAGCTTTTTAGTTATTAAGAGTTATGTTGAAAAAGCTTTTTCTAAAGCACGTTCATTTTCTTTAGGAGGCAGGTATAACATAATTAGTGCCATAAAAGGCACAACCGAACAGTACAAAAACTGTGTATTGATTATACTGTAACACATTTCCCCAAGATTAATTGATATAATTACACATTTTATTTGCACACTTGGAATTTTATTTGTCCTCTTAATGGTTATCTAGTGTCATTTTTTAAATGCTTTTTTACATTGTTGCTATTTATTTGATGTAGCTGTGTTGTTTCATTCTCTACTGTAAAGGAAATAAGCCATGATATTTGTGGCTTCAACAAAACATGAACATGAATCATGCAAACAGTGAATGCAAAGATATGCTCAACTAATATATTTATCCCGGAAGTGCTTTGGCAATATTGAAACTTCTTACACCGTCAATCTTTTATTGGCTGAGGCATTTTAAGGTGGATTTGAGGCAGATTAATCATCTTGTTCAATACTAATATCCGGGTGGAGTTATTGGACTTGAATAAATGCTCTCCATGGCAGTTATGGATGAAGTGGAGCAGGATCTAATATGCCGTCTATTTTCTATTGATTCTGTGCAAGCGAAGAAAAACCATACCTGTTATCAACATTGACTGGTAATAGCATTGATTATTGTGTGGAAGATTCCAAAGCAAAATGACAATTGACTGGAAAATGGTGATTTTGTGTTTTAATGTAAATGGTTAGATGGGAGCTTTGGATATGAATAAATACATCTAGCAGACACTACTGTCAAAGTATAAGCTTGAACAAAATATAGTACACTTAACAAATCAACATAAGCTGTAAGATAAGGACGTTGCATCAGCTTAGCATCTTTCTCTACTCCCTCATTACACATTTTCATCAACCTGCTAATTGATGACAGCTGCTGCTTCTTTGCTAACACAGCCTAAATAAAAAAGATAAAGTAATTAATGCATGCAAGGGACTCACCTTTTTAAAAGGAGTCAGCTTATGGTTACAACAGAGGATGAAGTGATCTATGGGTTTTTTTTCTTTATCAGGAAAACTTTGTTACCTTTATGAAGTACCTTGTTGTGTGCTGATGTTTGGTCTTGAAAATCACCATTTTGCTATACGCAGCGATGAACAAGAAGAAAAAGGGTGCAAGATAAATTACATGCAAATGGCATTCAAGGAGACTGTGTGTAAAATGTTTCACATTACCAAGATGCTGACATGAACAAAATATGATCTGACTGAGGCATTGTTTTTGCATTTGAAGGTTACCGTGGAAAGTTCAAATCATTAACTGTGACAGAAGAATATGTAAACAAGAATTTGTTTCTAATCATTTCAGTTTAGTATGAAAATAAAAAAGTAGAGACTTTAAACTTGGCAACATATTATAATGGCCACATAAGCCTATTACCATATTACCTTAACATAACTATTGTAAAATTAAACCAGGATTTCAGTTCACTGAACATTTCAGTGCAAAACATTTGCTCTTGTATCCATTTAATTAAGTGAACGCAAACATAGTTTTGTAGTTTTTCATGGAGTTTGATCTACACTGATTTATCCTTCTCTGAAACAGCAAGCTAACAGGCTCTAAAAAGTCAATTAACCAGTAATAACATGTTGCCTCAGTACAGGAGCAGCATGTATTTTGAAATAAGTATGAATGTGTCTTAACTGCTGTCAGCATTCTGGTTTAGAATGTTTGTTAAATAAATGTTGTAAGAGATTTTGTAGATATTCCTGCTGTTTGCATTGCAGCACACAGAGTTTGTGAATGTAATACTGTCCTTTAAACAACAGTAAATACTGAACACAACCCAATTACCTTCATGTTTAATGACCTCTTGGCTTCTGGACACTAGGTCAATTCAAATATGATGTATGGAGAAAGAATATGCTAAATGATGTCTTTAATTGCTGATGTGGTATTGTCTCTTGTAAAAATATGGCATAATACTCTTTGGTGACTGCTCCTGCCAAAGCTGCTTTTTGATATATCAAAAGCCACTTCCCAATTTGGTCAACTTGCTTGCCTTTGGAGCCAAAGGTCTATCCTATAATGTGTTATAATGGTGCCCCTGTGTTATCAAGAAATGGCATATATTTCTCTAAAGCAGTGAGCAGTTATGGAAATATATTGCTGTGGGGTATTGTGGTTGTCTCAGCGGTACTGAGCCCATTTATCATGATACTGTGACACCTGGGGGAAGATACTCTCTGGGAGATTCCAACACAGAGGCTAGATGCCAGATACTGAGCACACATACTGTGTGTGTGCATGCACACACACACGCACATGCACACACACAAAGGATTCAAATACACACACAATGGCACAAGTAGTTTTTTGAAAAGCACACCTTTGTACATCCACCTACATACACATCCACATTCATGTATAGAACAGAGCTAACCAGAGAAGAACAGTAAGACAGGCGAGGCTTGAGGTATGAGGTAGTTCCATCTCAGTCCACTGACTCAGTAACGGATGAGACATTGAGTGGAACAATAGCAGAGAAAGTGAAACGTAGTAAGAAATGAATGAAAGAAATGAACAAAAGAAAGGCAGAAAATAAAGAGCTAAAAAGGTAATGGATAGTCTCAAATGTTCATGTTGGTAGCGACACAAGAGAATAACAATGTATGCACTTACCATCAGCAGATAACAAAATCAATATACCGTCTCTTTTCTGAGTCTAATCAATAATATTCTCTGTCCCCATGATTAGAGGGGATGATCAGCAATTAGTTTTCCAGGATTTTTTGAAATGTCAGCATGATCTCAAATGTGGTCATCAAACATTAGAAATATCATTACAGTTTACTGAACAGTTATTGCTGTTGTTTAAGATTAACCAACTTTGAAAAAGAAAACCGATAACAGTTAATTGTGTTTGAGAGAAAAATGTTAGGATGACGACAGGATGTTCCTGGTCCTCACAGTAAGTACAAGCTCCTCTTGTTCAAGAGAAGGTCAGGTACAGTTCATTGAAGTGTATTGATGGCCGTTGATCAAGAGTAGTGCTATTAATGTCTTTCATTGTCCAGTAATGATATGCCAAAACTTTTGGGACACCCACCACTATTCTTTACTTGGAAAACACGAGTTTTGAGCAAAGATGCAGAAGAAAGTTTCTCAAAGGAACAATATTTCCCATTAACCAGTATATTCAGTTTTAAAAGTCAAATCCATAATTTCTATCAGCACTTTGAAATGGCTGTTTTTCAATAAATAAATAAATAATGGGACACATAAATAAAAACCTTTTTCATGTTTTTTATCACTGCATCCCAATTCAATCTCAGGAGAGATGGTGTCTGACTGTTTTAAAGTTTTTATCAGCTGGAGACGACAGAGTGGCTTCAGCAGCATACCGAGACATCATTCCCATCAAAATGATAATTTTCCCTTCAAAATGTTGCCTCTCAGGAAGGCAAGGTTGAGTCAACAAGCAGCTTGTCTGGTTATACATGATAAGACAGGCCTGTGAATGGGTAATGAGAGACATTTTACACCCTTGCACTTTGCTCAGGTGATATTGGATTGCTTGGATTGTGTGTGTTGGGGATAAAATTCTCATCTGACTCTGCTAATCTTGACTTATGTCCGTGTTAAAAGGTACAGGTAGTGAATGTTCAGTCGCATAGTAAATCTGCAGTCAATCTCCGCCTCACTCTGCTCTGTGTAAAGAAGTAAAGGTGCATAACAGTGGATCAATATAGAACCATATGAGGCTCTGGAGGAGAGTGAAAAAAAGTTGTTTCATATCAAACCACTTCTTAACCACAGAACCTTCACCCAGCCCAAGTGGATCTCATTAAGAGTAGCACATGCAGTATAAACTACTCTCAAAGATACTGGGCTAGTTAGGCCAGTTGCACACAATTAAGACTAATTGGAAGTCTAAAAAGATAACCACCTTTTCCCTAAAAACTAAGAGTAGTTTCAGTTGTAACAGTGCACTTGCGGACTCCTGAAAGTCAATTAAAATTAACTTGCAAGTGGTAGATTCTTTCAAGATGTACAGGTTTTCTATTAGAGTTAGCCAGTCTGAGAAGATTTAAAATCTAGATCAGTCAGCCATGTGTTTTAGTTCCACAGGAGTCTTAATATACCCAGAATAGAAAGCAAAATAGTTGAGTGCTTGACAGCATTGTGCTACTGCTGAACATAGACTTCTACCTGAAGCCTGACTATTGGCTTTGTTAAAGCTTACATTTGCCTGATCTCCATGACAATTGCATACCTAAGGTTTTAGAAGAACAGAAATGAGCTTTTAATTGTATTTTAAACCTCTTCAGTGTGCTCACGCTGTTTCTTTATCATGGTTATGATACATTCCACATGTCAAAAGTTGCTCTTTGCATTCATCTGCAGACCACCTCTAATGCATCCATATCTTTACTCCAGCACTCTCATCTCTGGCATCTGCTCCCAGACTGGCTTATATGATGAAACACAGCAAACAATGAAAAAGTACGCAGCCTGTGACAGTGACATAAGTGTGAGCATGAATGTGGATGTCTATGTGATGGTTCTTGAATCATTCGGAAATTTAGCTTTCCTGCAGATGTTGAAACAATATTTGTAGGCTGGTCACTTTGCTGGACATTGTTTTATGTGAATCTTAAATATTATTTATGTATCACATAAAAAACAAACAAATAATAGCTTTTGTGGACATGTTCTTCATATTTGGATTATTAGGTGATACCTGAAGGATATGTCAGACAAAAGAGTTGGTGTCAAAAGACACAAATCTGTGACAATACATTTATATTTTGGATACACCACAGGCACCACAATTTACAATGTCTGGTATATCAGATGAAATACAAACACGTGAAGTCAAGGTCTGTAATTACTGAATTAGTATCTAATAATTATTTTTTCTTTACAGGAATAAGCAGCCAATTGAAAAACACATTTATGATTTTTATGCTTGAGCTCCCACAGTGATGATATGATATTGGCTGTGAAACACAATGTTGACACATTCTGTCTAGAGCCTATCAATAACAATTTATCCAGTCAGATTCACTGCAGCACACTTCACAGGTGGTTGTTGCTGTGTTGTTACAGAACATGAGATTTGCAGGCTCCAAAATGCATTAAAGAAAGAAGAAAAAAACAATAAACAAGAACACAAGTGAGGAAAAGGAAAAAGATGTATGAAAGAATGTGCAGGATTCCACCAAAGCAGTGTGACCACAATCATCAGTCCCCTTGATCTATTGTTGGCTGACATGCTGTGCTGACCTTTACTTACATTATCTGCCATCATTTCACCATAAACCACAGATTTATGACTTAAGTGAATGCCAGGGCCCTAAAAATCTTGTCTCCTTCTTCTCTTTGTCATCCTGTCCTTCTCTCTGTCGCTTCCTTTTTTCAAGGGGTTTCACTCCCCCCCCCCCTCCCATCTCTCCCCCCAACCCCTGTCTTCTGCTGGCTTGGTGTTTAACAGTGGAGAAGGTCAGAGTCGTTAGTAGCATGGTAATAGACAATGCAAATTAGAAGGCCAGACTTAAAGGAGATTAAAATGTAACTCTATGTCACAGGATAATGTCTCCTGTTCAGTTTGAGTGTGCGGCTACTGTGCAGCATGTGTGTCATGTTAATCTTCCTGTGCACAGAATCAGACCATACAACAAGTGTCCATAAACAAGCAAATGAATCACCTTCCTATAAAAATAGTAGTTATAATAAAAGCTATAATAGTTTTAAAGCTGCATTAAGCAATTTTGAACCACCAGGTAGCAGAAAGATGCCACAGCCTTATCATATTGTTAACTTGATTAATGTGTTCAGAGAATGACAGTATACTTTACACATCCAGCAGAAACAGAAGAAGATAGTTATCTCATTGGACTGCTTGCTCTCTGTCCACATCACAGTGAGTTGACTGATTCAGTGTCTTCGATTATAGTTGACACCACTAACACACTTATTGATGAACATTTAGGTTAATATCCGTAACCTGCTATGTCTTGCCAAAGAACTCCTAGGGTCCAGTCACACCAGAAAATGTGGAGCAGTTTACATTCCATGTCAACTAGGCAATTATAGTGCCTCTTGTTTTTGACTTTCCAGCTCTGTATTCCCTTAAAAGGTCAGCACTGTCAATGCAGTTCGCTATTGGTCAACTGGTCAAATTTGCCTTTTCAACACAAAAGATTTGTCTGGATTTACTTCACCACTGTGAGAGAATACATTGATTGCATTGAAAAAAATAATTTTGAAAAAATGAATCATGCTAAATGCTGATGTGACTGGGCCTTTAAAGCGTACAGGAGTGCTGAGGAATATCATTATTGCACTTTAAAGTATAACTAAAACCATATCATCAGGATAATAGGTTTTTTCCTAATGACCAGGCAGGGATGATAATGTCACTTGAAACTCTCTTGACTTTTTAACATGTAGCATGAGTGAAAGAGCACATTGAAAACAAGAAAAATGCATTATGTGTAAAATGCATTATTAGACATACTGTCTCATAAATACCTTTTGGAATCAAATTTGAAAGACAAATTTGTGTCAACAGAGTAGTGATGTCACTAAAAACCACAAATAAACTGGCGAGTTTATTAGTTTTGTCATATATTTACAGTAGTATCATTATAGTATATCACCAGTAATATAGAATAAATATAGGGTACAGATTTCTGCAAAGACTACCAGCATGCTAATTTCTTTGACTGTTTTTGTTAAAACTTTTTTTTCAACATCCCATTAGAATGTAACTGAAATTTGCATAAACCACACATACATTTTGATAGTACTATGTATACATATGAAGGGGATGTATCATGCACATTTCCAGGTCTATGTTTATATTCTGGGGCTCTACTAGTATATTTTTGTAAGATTTACAGATTTAAAAAAAACAACTCTTATTTATATCTTATACTGGGTCTTTATGCAGGCCCCTGTCGTCTGAAACAAGCCAGTTTAGCTCCTGTCTCTTTAAGGGCCCCCTCCTGATGAGCCCACTTTGTTAGTGAGCTTCTGCAAGCTACGTCTTGGCAGACTTCTGGTGGCTACGTAAACAATTAGTAGTAGTTGGATACCACTTCTTTTTCTCGTTCTTTACTCAAAACTCAAACTTAAATAAATCTTAAATACATCTGAACATGCTCGAAATCTGTGATTGGACAACATGAACAATGATAAACCAGCGATAAACCTTGGCAACCAAGACCACTGAACGCACAGCTGTTGGTGGCCATGAGCAAGTGATCAGACATCAGTTTGATGAGGAAGTAGAGGTAACTTTGTAAACCAAGTGTTTAGAGCAGTCTGAAACCCTGGCTTTTGGCTTTCAGGGATTATTTTACATACATTCAGCTCAACTTTTGGAATGTTGGCCATGTTAAACACAGACATTACAACAGTGTAAAAATGACAGAAAGTCAAGTCACAAAAAGCATGTTATATCCCCTTTGAGTTAATATATTGTAACTGAAAGAATGCTTTTTCTGACAAAGACCATGCAAGCTTAGTAACTTTGCTGTACACAGTTTTATACAAACAAATTCAGACAACATTTTTTTTTTTTTTTAAATTTCAGAGGGCATGGATGTTGTGAAATGGACAACCTTTAGCTAATGAGTTAGACTTTGCAGCACAACTTCCCACTCCATCATTTGGAAAGAGCTTTTGCATTTCGCCCTGCAGATCAAATTGACCTTCCATAAAACGTTTATGTTACTGAGGGGAGTTTTCATAAAACTTTAAACAAGGCCAATCCAAATGAAATTGCTAATGCTATTGCTGTCGGTCCTGTTGAATGTTTATATCTGTGAGTGGTACTATCTTAATCTGATGCTGACTCTCCCACTGAACAAATGTGTAGGTGCTCTAGCTTTGTGGCACAAACTCTGAGACCTCTTGGAACAGATCCAAAAATGCTTTTGGCAAGAAAAGAACAGAAAAGTTGTAAACCTTCTTTATCTGAAAGCATTATCAATGTAGATGAGACTAGAAGACTGCAATGAGTGCAGCTTTTCTATCATTGTTTCAATTTGTGGGCCATGTCTGTCCGCTCACTACTACTAATGTGTGTGTCTGTGAAATTCAAGCAAAGATTAGCATTGTTTCTAAACCTCATCAACACCCTGTTCCCTTGTTTGATAGTAATTGACATGTGTTCTGTCGGTCTTGCAGTCTGCGACTCCATACATAACCTTGATTAATGATGGACAAAGACATGGCGCCATTACATGCATATTGACTCTAAATCTCCAACATCAGGCAGGCTTCAGCATCCCCAATTAAAACTCATTTACAGTAATTAGCGCTGATGGCAGGGCAGACAGCAGAGAGGAACAAAATGGTGAGTGGTTTCAAGGACACACAGTGACATTTAGATTTATTTTTTTTGTACTTGTTCTTGAAAAATAGTAATGGGTTTCTGTGAATGCTTGGACTGCTGGGAAGTTTGTACTAATGGATTCTGTGGTTAGAAAAAGGAAAGAGGAGTGAATGCTGAATTTGTGTGTGTGTGCAAATGATGTGAGTGTGTGCATTGTATGTATTGCCATCTCTATATTCCACAAGTATTCTCTGCAGTCAACCATTGAGATTTCCAGGACTGAAGCACCATGGGAAATGTAGTGAACCCAAGGGAATTACAAACAATAATAAGCACCATTAATCAGAGATGGTAAGTCATCATCCTGCAGCATGCAGGCTTCATGCTCAACACAGTTTATAACAGAAATGTACAGAGAATGTACTCAAAAGTGTAATCTGGGCAATTATTCAACTGGTTGCTAAAGTTGTATACTTAATTTTTGAGCACATTTTAATATAAAATTATCTTTATGATAGGCTAAAAGCTCACTTGGGCAGGTGAGAACAGCTTCATTGAACTCCTGTGCAGACCAGTCTGAGACAGCCAGTCTCTGCCAAGTAAACCTCACAGCTGGTCACATTAAGTCAGCATTCACACTAAATGCTTAATGCTGTACTATAAGGGTTTCACTGCGGGCTCCAGTTGTTTGTTGAGCAGCTGCGTATATACAGTAAACACTCCTCATCTGCTCAGTTATAAACCTGCTTATAACCTTCAGTACAACTCACTTATCTTAACAAGACAGGATAATGTAGCATCACTTTCAACAGTTGCTGATATTCTGTCTTCATTTTACCCATAACAGTAGTTTATTCTCAAAAGTCATGTCACAAAACAAAGGATTACTGGTAGTGAGGACATTTTACTACCATTTTTAACTAGTAGTTGTTCTTGTTTAACTATTGAGAATAGTTCAACAGTTAAAATAAATTATAAGAACATATAAATAATGGTAATTTCACCCTAATCTTAATGCTTTATCATTCAAGTGGAAGTTTCTGCTGCCCTTTATGTGTTAAAACTGTGAGAAAAATTATAGCATGCTAGACACACACCACACACACACACACACACACACACACAGAGAGAGAGAGAGATTAGCATATTAGCATTGTACATCATATGTGTGAAGTCATAACATTATAAATCATTGGCTAAACATGATTATAATTAAATCCTGTCAAAGACCAATGACTACTTTCTAACAACCTCTCTTACTCTCTCTCTCTCTCACTCCCTTTTCCTATTAAGTCCTATCACTTCTTCCCCTAGATTATCTGTTACTTTGTAAATTAGACGTATTACCCCTTTATTAGCTACAGGGACAGAGCCAGATCTATGGCTTATTAATAAAATACTTGCTTGACAGTGATGAATACATAACATGATGGCCACGTCACAGGAATTAATCTCCATTTTAGAGATTGTCTCTGATTCATTAATCCATCTAATTACCACAGATTTCACAAAATATCTTCGTCCTGATCTATCTCATTCAATTCCTTCTTCTCTCTCTCCCTTTATCTCTCTCTGCGTCTATTCTGCTCTGCTCTGCTCTACTCTCTCGCTCTCTCTCCTCAGACTTATGGATCTCTACATAATAGATGAGTCTGTCGTAGGAGACAGAATAAAGGCTCTTAGCAGCGTGATGAATTTTGTACATTATCAAATTACATTTCTTTTCAATTCAACCCCCCCACTTGCATAGACAATCAGAGTGTTAATGTGAGCAATGATGTACATACTATAGGTTCACCACTGAGACCCAAACTAAGGATGGGACATGTTTTTGTCAGTTTGTATTGATTGACTAATTAAGACAGATGAAAAGGCATTTGAGGAAATTCTTTATTTGTATTTATGTATTTATTTATTTTCTTAGGGTCAATGCGCAGTAATCAACATTAGAATATAAATGTGCCAGAATTTCCATCTGCAGCTCCTTCTCAAGATGTTAAAATTGACTTTCTGTACCTGCAAAGTCTGAATCCACCTAAATTAGATCATGATTATTTCTTGTTTTCATTTGATTTTGAAGAGAAGATTTGTTGGTTAGACCATTCGTTTCTAATACTTTCTATATTGACAAGTAATCTGCTTTGATTTTGTGTCTTCTCTGTTTTGATGTCTGATGATTGGTTCCAACTAGGCAAATCAATTTTTAAACATAATTTTCTTTGGTTTATATTTAAGAACAGAGATGCACAGAAAAGACTTTTCCCTAACAGTGCACGTCCATTTAGTTATCACAGAATACAGCAGCTGGTGATGAGCTGGTCGCCCTGACAAGCCAAATTCCTTAGCTGTCACCTGACCTTTAGTTTAAGGGGGGTTGTGATACCTGATTAATTGCAAGAATGATCAATGATCAGTTGGATTTCTGGCATGTCCAAAATTTTGTTTGGCTGTCTTGCAGTTTTAGCAGCTCTGGGATCCAACTTCCCACATGCCTAATGTCAAAAGTAATAACTTGTAATGAGCTTGTTTTAATATTATTGGAGTAGTGTTTTACATGTTGTGGGTAACTGATGTCTTGATGGAGACTGCTGTGAAAGAAATAACACTGAACCTTTCAGTCAGCCATTTGCAAGTCCATATATTTATTTTTGTCTTCTTGCTTTCCAAAGTAGAATAAAACAGAGTAACACTGCCTTAATCTTTTTTGTCATCATTTTTTAAGGATGCAGCCATCTGGTTTGTATAAAACTTTATTTCAGTTGTCAGTGGATAAAACTGACTGTGGGTTCCCTGTTTATATTCAGTGTGTGCACCCACATTCAGGTCAGACAATCCACAGCGTGAGCATAGAAGTCGTACTTTTTGGCCTTGCAGCAAGGACATTTATGCAACACACAAAATTAATGAAAACGTACAATGCTGCTCAGCTTTAGGCCCATGGACTAACAAATTAAATTACACCTGTAGGTTATATTCAGCCTAATATGCATACAGACTAATAATACAATATCATTTTATGGTCATTTTGAATAAAACACTTCTTTTTTGTTTAGTAAGGTGTGCTTCTGTCCATTTGGAAGGTGTATCACATTTTCACAACTGCTGGCTCAGTGGATAAATAGAACTGGCTTCTTGACCCAATGTCTTTACATTGATTTCACAAAGAGAAAGTAACCATTTCTTCATGTAAAAATATCTAAATTATTCCTTTAGGAGCCTTTTTTTTAATAAAAAATGAAAACTGGTATATTCTGGCTGCTCGGTAATGTAGTCACTTTTCTAAATGCTATTTATATTATGAGTGTGTAAAAAAATATAATTAATTAATAAATAATATAATTTTTCTAACTTTGTTCATCAGTAAAATGTGATGACAAAAATTTGATGACAAATTTTCAGTCAGTTAAAAGCATTGTCTATGTTGTCTCTTGATTGTGCATTTACAAAGCATGTTTATTTTATATGCATTTTATTTTACCTCTATTTCATTGCACATTCGAAGGACAAAAACAACTAAATGAAATAATGGAAATTCGGATTCTGAAATTCTGAAAAAGTAATTTTCAAAGTGCATTGTGGTTCTTTTGACAGCATCTACAGCATGTGTTTGAGAGAGGGAATATTTTTTCTTCTCACTGCTCCTCTTAAGTAGTTGAATATTCTGGTTAAATTGCAATGTCAAACTCTCAAATGGGAGAGGTTATTTCGACTATTATTTTCCCCTAAAATCTACAAAAACATGTTGAATGAATACTTCACATTGACTTAGTTGAAGTTGTAATCCCAGGAGAACTTAATATTTTGACAAAGACTTTTGGGATGAGGGAAACTGAGACATTTCCCTTGGCAACTGAGATGAAGGCTTCTTAGGGCCATTGAATGTCAAATCAAATGTAAAACAAACCACAGCATGAGTTGGGTGATGTGTTTATAGTTTCAAATGGACTGAAAAGGCTTTTGGCACAATAACAGTGCCATAGATAGAACCAATGTAATTTGGGGAAATGCACTTTTAAGTTGGATTCACGTGAGGTTGCTGGTATTTATTTTACATAATATGTGATAGCATTAGTCGGATAGGGGTCACAATATTCACATTTCACATTCACATTTTCATTGCTGAACTGGCCTCTTCCTGCAAGAGCTGGCAGGTTTTGGGTTTGTTTTGGCCTTTTTTCCCTACATTTAACAGTAGCATACACATTTCTCACTCATCCATATATTCCATTCACTACTGATGCAGTTACTCTCTAAACCTCATGCCTTTTGTAAATGGTTATGATGTTGTATTTCAAATAAAACATTAAATTGGCACTTTAAGCTGACTTGTCTCTCCTCTCCTCTCACATGCACTTAGCCAGTTTGTAACGAGTGGGGGCTTGTCCAGGATCCTCACACTCCTCAAAAGTATATCATACAAAAGAAAATACTATTTTGGTTATTCTTAAGATTTCTCTATTATAACAATTGTTTTTCAAGCCTTACAGTCCTCTGCTTGCAGTAATGATGCCATCTTTTAGGATTTTGTTTGTTTGTTTTGTGTTCAGAAAATAATTTCCGGCATAATCAACTATGGTGTGTAAACCACAGAAAAGTAGGCATGCTACATCAGCTCTCAAATGAATGTGAGATGTGTTATCTGTTTTTTATGTGTATTTTTATTAAAGTTGGATTATGCACAGAAAGAATGTACTGACATTTCCTTGATTTTTATGGGTAAATAAATAGATCCTTGAACCCACAGTGACATAGTCATAAATCATAATGCCACATTAAAAAGAACGGCTTTGCAAAATATCAAGTCCAACTGATGCAGTGCACAAACCAGAGCATTACAGGATATCTTCACTGAACGCATGTCAGCTACACTTTTTGGTTGTCCCTCTTATATGCATCTGATGGAACAGATGTATTTATATTTCAGTCCAGTGGTTCCTGACCAGCACTCCTACAAGGGGTTGCATGATGAATCTGAGGGGTCATGAGATGATTAACAGGATAGGAATGCAGAAACTTAAACCTATTCTGATTTATTCCCAGACTTATTTTTTGTAGTGAATTGATGGATAACTTTACTTTTATAGGACTCTAGAAATGATTAAAATAAAACAAAAAAAAAATCTGTCTTTGGTTGAACTGGTCATAACCATTACTTCGTGTTCAGACAGAAAGCAAGGGAAATTTTAGAGATGCCACAATTGTATACATAAAAATCCTGGCTTTATGAATCTGCTTCATAAATGTACAGAGATTAAAGGATACATTGAGACTGGAGAGAAAGAACAGAAAGAAATTACATTTTCTGGTGAGTTCTGAGTTCAGTCAAAGGCTGAGCACATACAGGCACAACAACAGTGTGTGTGGGATTGACAGCAATTGTCTGTTAAGTAAGTACATTGAAAGTTTGGGGGTCACAAGCACAAGTCAAAAGGTTTGTCTTGACAGGTCACGTAACAACTTGCATTTTACTCACATAACTGTGACCTGAAGCATATTTTTTAGGCTTTAAATCTATGTTTTTCTGTTGTACTGGTCTAACTGCTACAAGTTTGTATTGGACTGTCAGATATGCATCAGACCCCACACCAGTATTGTGGTTAGTGTAGATAGGGATAAGATTTTTATTCTTTATTTACTTACAGGAATTCTTATAATTCAGAATTGTGCACAAACTAGTTTCTGTAAATGGGACTCAACTACTGTACTGTGAAAGCAAAGAGATACATAAAGATTGCAGTAGGATAATGACCACATGAGCCTGGTTATGAGTTGGCTTCCCATATAAAGGGATTCTCATTAAAGGGAGTGTGAAACAGCTGCTTCACTTGTGCTTCCTGCTCAGTGCTACATCCAGGGGTGGAGCAGTGACATGAGCATGGCAACCCCCCACCTTTGAGCCCTGTTCCTGTCTGAACATGACAAATCAAAATGAATGCCATGCATATCTACAATTTTTTGACTACTGTAGTTGTAACCATTGCTTCAGCTTACCATAAAATAATTACTGAGATGATACAATATATATATATATATATATATATATATATAATATATATCCAGGAATTCACATTATAAACACTACCACTGAAGATCCCTTTCACAAATATTAGCCACAGTTTCATACATTGACTATAAATGACTATAAACTATCCATATACTCTGTGTACTGTACTGTCCATGTACTGTAAATGTTTCCACCCATGTCCTAATGACTTGTCGTGATTGGATATTCAAACGTAATGAAATCAATGAAATTATGCATTTTTATTTGATGTTTTTTTTTTTTTTATCTATGTCAGTTCTTGAGCACATTTAAGATGTATAAAAAAAACCTAGCCTTGTAAATTACCAAAAACATCCATTTTAACCATTTGATAGTACCACTGCCTCCACGACCCACTAGATGGCACTCTGAGGCCCACCTGGGGTCACGGCCCAGTTGTTAAGAATGGTTGGTCTATTTTATTTATGTTCAATGATGTTAAGTGAGCTGACACATCACATAACAAGACAAAGTTATTGCTTATATTCATATCTCAGCTCCTTCCCTGTTTGCTGAGCAAGTTCCATGCAGTTTTGTGGAGCTAACATGGCTGGGAACTGCAGGAAACCTTGGAACATTGGTAGAATGTGGGATTTTATAAGCCAGCACCTAAAACTGCCAAGAAAATGTAATTTTAGAAAAGGGAATCATCTTCTTCAGGCAGTCGCTCCCTGCTGTCAACAAGCGTTTTGATCTTTTTGAGCTAGTGACTCACGTGTTTAATCTCTTTTCTCACTCTCTTCCTGCACAAATAACTTGAAATATAACTAACCTAATTTCTGCAGAATGACATGTTAGATTCATCCTCTGTTATGCTGGTGTCATATTTTATAAGAATTTGGTTGTAAAAGTGAGATCTGAGATTTTCTCCTACTGTCAAAAGACATTTATGTTAGGGTTAATACCAAAGCACTGGTAAAAAGAACTGGAGTTGGTCCCCAATCGCTGCACTGCGGCTACCCACTGTTCCTAGTGTGTGTGTGTATAGGATGAGTAAAATGCAGAGGTTCAATTTCCCCACGGGGATCAATAAAAGTGCTTCTCCCTCTAATGCAGCTGTTTCAAACATGTTTTATGCCCAATTTATTCTGCTGCTGCTGATGCTGTGTATGTACTGTAAAATTATATATTTTTTAAAACTATAAATATGAAATAGGAAGTGATTCTGCTTTAGTCATTGACCCATATTGTTTACAGGGACAGAATGGCAGAGAAAAAGCTGGCCAAATGTATCTTCTCAATGTTTTCATTCTGAGATGTGATTCATTCTGTTGCCATAGAAACAGTAATCTCAATCTTATATATCTTGCATGTCTTCTACACACTCTGGTGTGTTTTACAGGAAACAGCAAGTTACCTAATGTGCATAATTTATGTCTCCATAATTTGCTCCTGCAGCCTATTTGAAGCTGGTGATGTTCTTACGATGCTGCCTTCAATGAAAATGTGTCAAGCAGTTTAAGTATTATTGTCATTTAAGTATTACTGTGTAGTTTGTCTGTTATGTTCATAAGACACCCACACCATCAAATGAGAACATCACTTGAGTACATCCAGGCCCCAGCTGTCCTAATAAGCATAAACAGTGCATCACAGAGTCATAGATACTGTACATCATATGTAGTGCCACAGGCATCATGCAATATTCTACCCTATTAGTTTTAAGCTCTGAGAGCTTGATAGAATCAGTGGTGTGAATGGAACAGCATGTAAAAACAGGGTCTTTGAGTATGGAAAAATGCCAAACCTGTCATATGACATGAAAGTGTCACGCAGCAATATCCAGGGGACCGCAGGTGAGGGAGAGAAACCTGGTAGACAATTCATGCATGCTGAGCACTGCACTAGAAGTAGTAGCCTTGTAGCTACATACTTTGAGCTGTTATCTTTAGATGGCTAAGCATTATATTGACAGCTGCCCCACTTTGGCCGACTTATTTCATAAAAAAACAACTGAAAAAAACACAACACCAAGGATTGAAATACCCTTTTACAAGAGAGAAGTGTGTAAGGCATGGCCTTAAGAATGTGGAAAATGTGACAGAGGGCAAGCGCTGCAGAAAGGTAGTGCTTATACCAGTGTTCATTTTGCCACCTGATTGTGATTTAGTTTTAGGTTTAGTCATTGGACAAAAACATGTATCTATAGATTTAGTCCAATTTATTAATTTGATTTTTGTCAGTTTTAGTCTAGTTTTCATCTAATTTCAGTTTCATTTTTTTGTCATGCATTTAAAATGTACTATGTATGTCTTCTTGCATATTGAGGCTACATCTGTCTCCCCCATGGATGTCTATGACTCTTCTCAGTAAATTTCCTGAGTAATTTCCTTACGCTGTTTGAGCAGAATGGCTCAGTCTCTGTTGTTCCTGCTCTGCTAGCATGACCACATCTACCTGTGCTCTCCACTGCTGAGCAGCAAGAACATTCAGAAGCTGGATTCACTCACCTGTTCACTAACATACTGTTACCTGTGTGGGTCTAGCTTGAGGGAAGATAAAACATAGTAATATTTCTTTAGTGAACATTTAGAGGAATATTTAAATGGTTGGCTGCCCAACATCTTGGAATTTACTCATTCCTTTCGGATAGCAACGCAAAAGATAGCTGACTGAAGTTGCATCAATAGAACTTGATAATATTACATCAGCTTAAAGGTTGGCATGCTGCCTGCATGTTTCTATTTTTTGTCCAGCTGTCTTGTTGCTGCTTCTTGCCCAATTCTCAGTGGATTGTAAATGAATTAAGTCCATAAATCTGTTTCTTCCAAGAAACAGTAACATCATATAACATTACTGACAGACATAACATTACTGCATGTAAGATGCTTCTTATTAAAGGTATTGAACAAGATAGTTTTGGGCAGCAGAGGATAGTTCCACTACACATGGGATGCAGATTGTTGAATAAGACTTTGCATTAAAACACAAATTAGTTAATTTGTATGTTTTTCACATCATCGTTCGGTATCATTTATTTGACGATGAAAAATATAAAAATCTAAATATATTTCATCATAGTTCTGGTTTTTAAAAGTGACTTTTTAATATACTTTTAGTGCCATTTCTGTTGAAAGAATATTTTCAATCATAGTGTTTGCTGATGAACTGACACTGCTTCATATAGTACACATCCTTTTCACAAGCTGATGATGTTTTTATTGTATTGTTTGAGATGTGTCAAGATAGTTTCCTGACATGCTGAAGTGTCAAACATGACAAAACATGTTTGAAAGTGGAAGGATTAGGTGCTAACTGGCCACCAGCGTTTGTGCACTCTTTATAATGTGCTATATTTACTACTCTCGTAACCACTGTAATTAAATCAACTAAGGTAGCTAAGTAAGACACCGAATGGCATGTACACCTAGTAACAGGATAAAAAGATCAGTGCAATCCCGCCCTAAACAGTATGTATGAGCCACTGAGAGCAATGGGGCCTGATGTTGATGAGGGCTGTCTCTTAATGATTGATACGAAAGATGTGGATCAGTGGTCTGTTGATAAAATTATTGAGCCATATTCACTTGAAATTCACACCAGCTCCAGGTTAATGACAGCTAGTAACTAAGGTTTTCTGCTCCTGTACATATTTTCATGGACTACTATCTATAGTAATTTTTTTTAGTACTTTTAACCATTATTATTGTTCCTGGTACTTGTCTCTACTTGATAGCCACAATCCAGTTTTCTAAAGGAATGTCCAACCATTACTGAAAAACCAATGTTGGCAATCACCAAGGCTGCCACTGCCACAGTCGTAAGGAAGGTTTCCGCCAGTGTATTACAAGCATCAGGGATTTTTAAAAAAATGCATTTTTATGATGTTTTTTTAACTATAATGTGTATATATAAGTAGTGTAGCTCCTTTATAGAACAGTTCAGTGTGTAGGTTGTGTGCGTAGTCGTAGTGAGTGTGGAGTCGAGAGTGACAGAGCATGTTTGTGACTTTGAGTATAAAGTTAGCAGTAATATTATAGCTGTGAATGTAACAGTGCAGTGTGTGTACAGTACAGCCCCACAGTCATTGACAACTTTGGCCCATGCTCACTTAAGGTGGACCAGCTATTCTCATTTTAGTGACAAGCCACTTCTCTGAGTTTTGCTCAGCACCCCCCCTCCACAAAAAAAAAAAGTACATTTGGCCACCAGGCCTAACAACTTTTATGGTGGGAACCCTGGTAAGTAATGATAACTCTTTTTGAAAACCGCTGGCTTTCACACTCAAAGAAGGCCCAGTGCTCATGTGAAACACTGTTATCAAAACCATTGGTAGGAATACTTTAGTCACTGCAATGTATTCTTCACAGTTCTGCTCCATCATCGTTGCTAGGTAACATGTAGTTTCTTGCCAGCTGAAATGTTGTTCAAACATCTCAGCATGGTGATGTTGGGGAGAAAAGTGCTACATATTTGCAGCACTTCCTGTTCATGTGAATGAGGTAACAGCATGACACCCACAGCATAAACTGGCCAAATGCTCTTAGTCACTTGATCTGACAACCACTTTTCTGTTTTAGAAAAGGGGCAATAGAACGGGCTGCAGAGTACTGCCAGATGAAAGTATCTCCATCGGTGGCTCGACTCTTATGAGAGCATTATAAATCTAGACTATGGTAATAGAGTGGCCAGCCTCTCAGGCCTGAAAATGACTTATTATGTGTCAGTATTTTTTCCTTCCTCTTCAAGGTATTTTGGCTTGAAGTGTAAATAATTAATTTCCCTATTTAAAGAGCGTCATGTTTGATTTATAACCATAGAGGTGCAGCGAGGTGACTGTATAAGGGTGGCATTCACTTCTGAATGACAGAGACACCTTCATTTTGAACTGGGTAAGACTGTGTGTAAAGATGGTGCGGAGAAATGCAGAATTAAGGTTGATATGCTTATATATATCACTGTTGAACTAAATATGTGAAAATAACCTTTACAAAGTCTAATGTTGGAATCAAGTGAAGCTACTGTACCTGACATGATGAATCTTCACAGCATAGGTTGCAGATAAATTTATAGTTTAACCTTTACAACTAAAAGTATGATAATAAACAAAATGAACCTTCTCAACAAAAGCACAGCAATTTGTTTTTCTGTGAGGCATTCTGCTCTCAGTTTTGTGAATAGAAACTCATATACAAGTGTAAACCAAAAGCAATCATTTTTATATATATTAATGTCAACCACTTAATTTCTCTGTTTATAGCAATTGATAACTGTCATAGTGACCCCAGGTGAAGACATGCATTTATTTGAGAAGTACATGTCACCAGTTTCACTATAGGGCTAAAAACGTTTGAGTGCCCTCATTGTGGTTTGTGCCAAGCCATTCTTGGTTTTCATTCAATTCTGGGGATGTTCTTGGATACTTTGAGCTCCCTTCCTGCCCCAACTTTTTCTGATCCTTACTCTTTCTATCTCTATCTATTTTACTTTCATTCTCCTTTAACTCCACACCTCTTGTACGTTCTCATTCTTCTTCCAGTTCTCTGCCTCTTTCTAGCTCTTTCTTTTGTGTCTTTTTGTCTGTAAGAACAGTTGCCAAACATGATGCTTCTCTACAAGTCTGTCCAGAGAGGGAAGTGATTCACTGAAGGTCAGCCCTTATCTCTCTCTTTCTCTCTCTGTCTGCTCTCTATTCTCGCATCCACTGTGATCATGTGCGCGCGCACACATACACACACACGCATGCCATGCGTTCAGATTATAACTAGTTTCAGATGGGAGCTTTGAAGCCACGGAAGGCTGGCTTTCTTTCATCCCAGCATTGACTCATGTTCCATTTTCATAATTTGGTAATTTCATGAATATGTAATGCCTTCCTGTTGACCTGAGTGATATGAAATAGACACACTGACACATACAGACAAACATACACACGTGCTTGTGCACACACACATGCATGTGCGTGCACACACACACACACACACATACACACACACACACACATACACACACACACACACACATACACACACACACACACACACACACACACACACACACACACACACACATACACAATTTATCTCAAAGGAAAAAAGGAAAGATTACAGAACAACTATCTAAAAGCACTTAAAGGATGACTCCATACATATTCTAATTGGGACATTTTTATCATTTTGATTCATTGGGTTCAGTATTTAATCAGTCCCTTCACTTTACATCTTTTAGCTCCAATATACAATAAAGAGAATTCTGAATTCCTTTCCGCCAACAACCTGTACAACCCAAATCAGTCCAGCAGGGTCACTCTACTGAGACTGCACT
Source organism: Euthynnus affinis (assembly GCA_029490765.1). NCBI lineage: Eukaryota > Metazoa > Chordata > Actinopteri > Scombriformes > Scombridae > Euthynnus > Euthynnus affinis. The sequence goes on along the minus strand of CM055842.1, from coordinate 18,688,665 downwards.
ACTGTCTGTTATGGAATCACTGCGCTCAGCTTGAGCTGCTGGTCAATTCTCAGCCCTTTTGCTACTGGACCTGTCAGCTGCCTTTGATACATGTAGCCTGGCGAAAATAAAAACGGCACAGGACACAGAAATATCTTTCCGGGGTCTTTATTCTGAATTATAAAATTTGGTGTTCAGCCCAGATAGAAAAATAAAGTAAAATAAAATGAAAGATTTAAAGTAAAACAAGCAGACCTTGTATATAAACAAAATCAGTCCCAGCTGAGGACTCTCCTCTGTATTCGGTATAGTTGCAGCATCAGTAACCATGAACTCTTAGTGTTAAATCACCTATACAAAGACTGCAGGAATAAGGATTCTAGTACAAAAGAGTCCAAAAATAGCTTTGCTACGTAGGCTAGTACAAAAGAGTGCAAAAATAGCTACAGCTACATAGGCTAGTACAAAAGAGTGCAAAAATAGCTACAGCTATGTAGGCTAGTACAAAAGAGTGCAAAAATAACTATAGTGGCTCATCCTTGTGCATCTGTCCAGGAGCAAAAACAAGAAGGATGACGGGACACAATTACATCGCGTTCTCCCACATGCGTTATACACCGTCCGCGTGTCTGTCAACATCTTCAGAAACAGTCTATAGCAGCAGAAAACACTGCATGCTCATATCGAGATAAACAAGATGGTATTTTTCTTCCGGTCTCTCTCTCTCTCTACCGTTTCCCAAAATCCCTTGCCCTCACAGGGGGTTCCACAAATTAAAACAGTGCCCTCTGGTGGTGTTAATCGTTAGTGTGACATTTTCCCACCCGCCTACATACAGTTAACCACCAACTCCTCCTCTTCACACTTACTGAGTTAGGTATCTCAGATCCGCCCTCCACTGGTTCATGTCCTACCTATCAGGGAGATATTATACAGTATTTTGGAGGGGAGAAGTGTCCAAACTGCACAACTTGTCCACAGGGGTTCCTCAAGGGTCAGTGCTTGGTCCCCTTATTTTCTTGTTATACACCACCTCTCTTGGTGCAATCATCCACTCCCATGGTTTCTCATACCACTACTATGCTGACGACACCCAGCTCTTCCTGCCATTCCCACCAGTAGACCACACAGTCTCAGCTAGGATTTCTTTATGGCTTGCCGATATATCAGCATGGATGAAAGAACGCCACCTTCAGTCCATAACGCCACCTTCAGTCCATAACGCCACCTTCAGCTTAACCTCTGTAAGACTAAGCTCCTTGTCATCCCAGCCAGTCCTTCCATACAACAAAATATCAGCATCCAGCTCGAATCAACCCAACTCATGCCCACAAAATCTGCCCAGAACTTGGGTGTCATGATTGACAACCAACTAACCTTTAAGGTTCACAAGGCCTCAGTTGCTTGATTGTGTCGATCCCTATACAACATCAGGAAGATTAGACCCTACCTGTCTGACCATGCAGCACAATTCCTGGTACAGGCTCTCGTAATATCACATATCAACTACTACAACTCCTTACTGGTAGGCCTCCCTGCATGTACACTCAAACCTCTGCAGATGATCCAGAACATGGCAATGCATCTGGTCTTCAATCATCCCAAAACAGTACACGTCACCCCGCTGTTGATATCCCTTCACTGGCTCCCAGTTGCTGCCTGCATCCAATTCAAAACCCGGACCCAGTTTCATATGTATGGATATGGATAAAAGCATCTGCTAAATGAAAAATGTAAATGTAAGAGGCAAAGTCAAACTCTTAACATTTAAACCTAAAACAAAACGTAACTAAAACTAATAATCAAATGTCAGTGAGACTTGAACATGTTTTAATACAATTCTGGTCTCAACTGTTGGAGTGGTTTGAGCCTTTGAATGTGTTCTGCTGAACTAAAGGTACATCAACTTCTACAGTGAAGTAAGCATTAAAATTTAAAACACACTCAATGTCATTATGACAAAAAGCTTAGGAAATCAAGAGTACAAGCATTATCCTATTATGAAGATTATACTAGCATTATCATTTTAAAGCTTTGGTGGTCAGCTTTTCATTACTGATATAATCAATGTCAACAACAAAGACATTCTTCAATCAATGAAAGGAGTACAGAGAAAGAGAAGATGAGACTGTGATGACTTCAGCAAACATGGAAAGAAAGAAAACTTGAGAAACAAGGAAATGGATCAAAATAGAGGATAAGATGAGTCAATTCATTTAAAGACGTAAATGATTCAAGTCTTAGCTGAAGTGCATAAAGAAAGAACACATGTAAGATAGCCAAAAAGAGCTTTCAATGAAAACTAAAAGCATAGAAAATGGAATAATTTCCTCATGAATAACTGTAAAAATGATCCTTTATGACATAAACAAGACTAGGTCAAAACCTAATATATGGCTTGACTGTGTATGATCAATGTGTGAAATTGTGGCCAATTTGATATTAAATGTTCATCTGCAATTTCCTGTAGTGGTCCCAGTAATATTTGCTGGTAAAGTGTACTGAAGTGGAAAATCACATGACACTGTTAAGCTAAATTTGAGTCAAAAAAGTTTATAGATGCGGTCACAAGGACAATTTCCATTTTCCATTCATGTCTTGGGATGTTTGATTTGAAAGAGAATTTATTTTAATTCTAATTATAACAATTCTAATTATCTGTTAACTCCACCTGCTCCTTTATCTGTTTCACTTTGTGGATGTGTCTCTTTTTTCACACTGCATAGTGTTTTGTCAGAAAGATTCTTATTTGGGGTGCTATAACTGTGAGCTCTATGTGCATTTTTCCGCCTCCTTCCAGTTCATTGATCATGGAGGCTGTGGTGGAAATTGCAGATGAATTTTTTGTTGGCGTTTGGTTGCAGTGAATATAATCATCATTTGTGATTTGAAAACGTCAGAGAAATAAAAAACTTGCATCCTGGTATTAGTTGTGAAACTTCATCACTCACTCACTCACTCACTCACAGACAAACTGTGCTTATAGTGCTGGTCTGTGGCTGGTCCAGCCAGAAAAGAAACAAACTGTGAAAATTGGTGAAGGAGTTGGTGAAGAATAAAAATGGGGAATTTGAAATGGCTCTAAACTTCCCTGACCCACCTAACGCTTTTATTGTGTGGAAGGAACACAGAAGAGAGGGAGTTTCAATGAGAAATATATGAGTCAGAAAGAGAGGGAGAGAGAAGAGACAGTGAGTTAAAGGAAAGACAGAGTAGAATATTTTAAGGCTCTTTAGGATGCCTGAAAAAAGGGGCACCCTGATGCTTTTGCTGCCCACAGCCATGATTCTGGTCACACTGACATTGTTTTTTGCAGTAAAAGGCATCTTGCTGCTGCTAGGCAACGTATGATCAACCAGCCAACGGGATACACAAAATAGTTATCAATAGCCATTGTATTCACCAGTGTCTCACTACACTTCCTCTCCTTACTTTGCACTTTGTTACTTGCAGGGCTCTCACATCCTGCATTGGCACTTAATGTTAGCAGTTGATATGAATCCTGAGGTGTTTAATTGTCAAATATGGAACCAATTTGCAACTCCTTTGAAAAAAAAGTTCATTAGCACATGTATGAAAAATGATTTTCCAAACCTATTGAGCAAAGTGAAAATTGTTCAGCTGGAGGTAGCTAGCCATTTAACATTACCTGTGCTAAATAGCCATAGAGTTCATCAAAAGGTGCAAAAAGAAAAGTGGGAATTAACTTCACCTTGTCAAATTGTCTCCAAATGTGGCAGAGAAAAAGAAAAACCCACAACTGTCAAATAAAAGAAAATTAAAGTGTAGAGTGAAAATGAGCAGTAACAGCTAAATGGTTGTGGTGATGTGTGGTACCCCACTGCCGCCACACACATCTCTGTCTCTGTCTCTTTGCCCCCTCTGCTTCTCCTCAAGTCCCTCCTTTCTTTCCACCCCTCGTTATCAGCGAGGGTGCAGGCATGGGGACCGCCCGCGGAGAGGTGCCCACGAGGCTCAAACTGCCTGCCTTCCACTCTCCTTTCTCACTGTTCTTTCAGCTCAAGGTCGAACACCATCGGGGGGTGCGATTCAGTGCGATAATTTGCTGTCTCATCCCAAAAAGACACCACACATGCACTCACACACACACACAAGAATGTGTACTTCAAGAAGAAGCAAGAATTTGTCACACATATGAAGACATGTAAGTAATCACATTGACATTTCAAGCACTGGACTCATACGAGAGTGAGCACACACAAACACCAGCAAACAAAAGAAAATTTGTCATTCGCTGTGTGTGTGTGTGTGTGTGTGTGTGTGTGTGTGTAGCTGTTGCTTGTGTTTTCATGTGCAATTAAAGTAGACCTATGAATTGCGTTTGCACCTTAGAGAATAATTCTGTTTATTGACTTGCTCATAATTACAAACTGTTAATGAGTATGGCACTGGCACCTGATCAAATATGGATGTGTGTGCGCATATGTATGTGTGTGCACATCTGTACTTGTTTCTGCGCATCTCTGTGTGTGAATTGACACATCTGTCTAATGAAGATGTTAACAAGGATGGAAATAATTGTTGGCAGAAGACAGAATATTATTAGCTAATGTGCCTGTATTTTAAAGCAGTCTCTTCGTGTTGTCAAGATATCACTGTGAGTATGTTTGGCATTCTGTGTGTGCATGTGTGATGGTTGCACTGGGTGCATCAATAGACGTTTAAACCTGAGTGATTCATCATCATATAAGTGATGAATTATATATATATATATATATATATATATATATATATTTCCACTCACCGGCCACTTTATTAGGTACACCTTGCTAGTACCGTACCTACAGTACCCTTTTGCCTTCAGAACTGCCTTAATCCTTCGTGGCATAGATTCAACAAGGTACTGGAAACATTCCTCAGAGAGTTTGGTCCATATTGACATGATAGCATCATACAGTTGCTGCAGATTTGTCGCCTGCACATCCATGATGCGAATCTCCCGTTCCACCACATCCTAAAGGTGCTCTATTGGATTGAGATCTGGTGACTGTGGAGGCCATTTGAGTACAGTGAACTCATTGTCATGTTCAAGAAACCAGTCTGAGATGATTCGAGCTTTATGACATGGCGCGTTATCCTGCTGGAAGTAGCCATCAGAAGATGGGTACACTGTGGTCATAAAGGGATGGACATGGTCAGCAACAATACTCAGGTAGGCTGTGGCGTTGCAACAATGCTCAATTGGTACTAAGGGGCCCAAAGAGTGCCAAGAAAATATCCCCCACACCATTACACCACCACCACCAGCCTGAACCGTTGATACAAGGCAGGATGGATCCATGCTTTCATGTTGTTGACGCCAAATTCTGACCCTACTAGCCGAATGTCGCAGCAGAAATCGAGACTCATCAGACCAGGCAACGTTTTTCCAATCTTCTATTGTCCAATTTCGGTGAGCCTGTGCGAATTGTAGCCTTAGTTTCCTGTTCTTAACCGACAGGAGTGGCACCCGGTGTGGTCTTCTGCCTCAAGGTTCGACGTGTTGTGCGTTCAGAGATGCTCTTCTGCATACCTTGGTTGTAACAAGTGGTTATTTGAGTTACTGTTGCCTTTCTATCAGCTCGAACCAGTCTGGCCATTCTCCTCTGACCTCTGGCATCAACAAGGCATTTTTGCCCACAGAACTGCCGCTCACTGGATATTTTCTCTTTTTCGGACCATTCTCTGTAAACCCTAGAGATGGTTGTGCGTGAAAATCCCAGTAGATCAGCAGTTTCTGAAATACTCAGTCCAGCCCGTCTGACACCAACAACCATGCCACGTTCAAAGTCACTGAAATCACCTTTCTTCCCCATTCTGATGCTCGGTTTGAACTGCAGCAGATCGTCTTGACCATGTCTACATGCCTAAATGCATTGAGTTGCCGCCATGTGATTGGCTGATTAGTAATTTGCGTTAACGAGCAGTTGGACAGGTGTGCCTAATAAAGTGGCCGGTGAGTGTATATATATGTGTATATATATATATATATATATATATATATATATATATATATATATATAATTGAAGTTCCTAATAAGTAGTGTATATAAGCAACAATTACAATGATTACAATTTTGGCAAACCCATGTGTAATATCATTCATCCCTTGCTGTGTGGCACACACATGCATGCACACACGCACACACACACACACACACACAAACACACACACATACACACAAATCTTTTACAATGACTGTATCTAGGTGAAAACAGATTAGCATCAGCACTTGAGCTTTACCACCAACTGTTGCCCTAAATGCTGTGTTGCATAACCTTGTGCGTGTATGTACATGCACAAGACCCTCTTGTTGTGCAGTGTGAGTATTTGTGATTATGAACGCTGTGATTGTGTATTTGGTACTGAGTATAACACCTGTTCTGTGTGTGCAATTTGTGTTCATGTGAGAATAAGAATTCAAGCAGTAGTATGTTAAACTTTTGGTGCATTGGTCATGGCTGGACCCACCCCATATTCTCTGTTGATAAATATTGATAATGCCATGTTACTTCACAGTAAATTTTATTTTCACATCCGCATTACCTGTTGGGAGGTCAGGAAGTCACCAAAAATGTTCGGCCTCTGGGGATGCAAATTTCACGACAATCTGGCCAGAGGCTGTTGAGATGTTTTGCTCATGTACCTGTTCAGACCAGCAATATCTCTAAAAGGCCATTTACGCTTTGTTTAATATTGTATTTTGTAGTTTGGTCTGAGACACGGAATGAGTACAGTAATCTGTCTGCTTCTGCCTACAAACAAAGTAGGTAAGTAGACATATCTCCATTTATTGTTATTGGTTGCATCCTAATTTAGGGGTTGTCTCCTTCAAAATGGGGCATGTTTTTGGACAAATTAAGAGGACATTGTGCAGTCACTTGTTTAATTGTGCATCAAGATGGCCCTCATCACTGTAGTCAGAGAATATCACATGGCATTTTTAGCAGGTGTTTGCTTTCAGGTGGTCATCAGTCACTTAAAGATACAACACATTAAGTGGACCAATGAAAAAGCAACTGGAAGATCATGACCAAAAACAACAAATTGAGAAGAAAATTGACTTGAAGCATAAAAATATAGTTCAGGTTGTGGTTACTGTGTAAAGCATGAGTGAAACTTGAGGTGATAAGCGGCCTGTGTAGACAGCTGTATTGATTAAAATAGAAGTGTGTCTGTTCAGTCTGACACGCATGAGATAGATGACTGAAAAATATGTCTGAAATCTTCTCTGTGTAGACAAGTTGCAAGAAAAAAATGTTACAATGAAGCTCCATATGTGTTGAAAAACATTTAAATTAGAAACATCATAGTACTTAGAATGAGCAGGTCCACATCACAAACAACACTCACAATACAAATTCTGCCGAGTGCTCATTCTCATTACTAAAATATGGAGTAGACTGAAGCAGGGTCAGTGGTTATCCTTGAATGGTCTGTGTATATTCTTCAGGTATATTGTCCAGGTCATAGTTATCTATAGGCATAGTTATCTCTTATGAAGACGTTTCGCCTCTTATCCAAGCGGTTTCATCAGTTCGTAACGCATCGGTCTGACTAGCATTCATCGAGAGAATTGGAAGAGTATAATTCAAAAAGCCAATGGAATGTCAGGAAGTCAGAGGTCATCACTAATTATTAAAGAGTAAGTACACACCCAAATTCTGCTGGCCACCTACATCCCAACATATTTGAAAAATGCAGCAGAGGAATGCACAGGACAATGACTGTTGGGGCTATTTAGTGTGTGATGTGGGAGGTAAGGGGACACCAACCCATGAATCCATGCAATGACCAGAGTGACTTATGGATAGTGGCCATGTTTCCATCATTGTATTTTTTCCAATTTTGAAGTATCGCATTAGAAAAATTTGATGGGAACCACAATTTTTTTTTTTTTTGTCCTCAAGTTTTTATGCTTGCTTGAGGTACTTTTGGCGTTTTTTGAAAAAGAGTTAATGCACTCAGTGAGAGATGGAAACACCTTTGCCAAATAAGTTCTGACGTAGGCTAAATTGACTGGTTTTGTTTCCGGTTTGTAACCTCTACTTCTTTTACTCTTCTTCTTTTATGTTACAGCCATGTGTAACATAGCCTATACTGCCAACTTCTGACAAACCTATGCTTTGCATTGCCTAGTTTACTCACTCCCACTCACCATAGTTTTTTTTTTTTAATTTTTGCGACATTTCAAAGGTTCACTTAAAATTTGCTTGATATTAGATGGCTAGTGTAAAAGAGACTGACCACTGCTCAGTGAATATCAATGTAGAGCTGGTCAGAGACAGTTGCTAGAAGCGCACTACCACCTCTTATCAGACCTGCTAATGCTACCAGCAGCTGAGAGGCACAGACTAGCTATGGTTAGGCAGTGATAATGATATTTATACTTGGCGCAGCAGCTGATATGAAAGATACCTCATGCCTATTACATCATGATTATTCACGGGCAGAGAATTCTGCTGAACTGAATTTTCAAATCAAAGCAGACAGAAATGAGCAGTTTTTACACACAATGGGCCCTATCTTACACCAGGCGCAAAGCGTTGCTAGTCGCAGCGCAAGTTTCTTTGCTATTTTAAGACCGGCACATTTGTCATTTTCCCGTCCAGCCTCCACGTTGTTAAAATAGCAATAACACTTGCACCCATTAGTGAGCCCATGGGTTTAAAAGTAAAGTGTGTGTTCTGGTCGTCGCCACCTCCCGCCAGCAGGAGGTGCTATTGTGTTTTTGTGTTGCGTTACATGTTGAAAAGTAGAAGAGTTAGGGGTCAGATAGCTAACTAAGCTATACTGCATGAGAGAGACATGTGCCTGAATCTTCATCCATCCATCTCTGTTGTGTAGAAAAGGCATTATCTGTGAGTATTGTGTTTGCATTTTATGTCTTTGAGTGATATTATCACAGTTTAAGTTCAGAAGTGTTTGTTACAGTAGATTGTTTTTACATTAATGACATCTGTGTCTATTTTTCATGATAACTAGGTAGCTATTTGTTGTGAACATTTCACATGTTTAAAGAGGTAGATATACAGTACCTATTTAATTTATATGCATTTTGGTTTACATTACTACACATTTGTGAATGTGTGTGCTGATGTCTGTTGATATTACAACTCCTCAACTACAGTTATTTGTGTTTATTATTTTCTTTTCAGTTTCACTCTGTTGTCAATTGAGGGTAACGCCAATAAAGAGCGCAATACACCCATCGAGTTGTCAAAGAGTTTATCTGCCTGCTTAGCTGCGTTAAGGTCAACCAGTGAGAGCAGAACAGTGTGGTCAGGCATATTGTTGGCGCATTGCTAGCTTGAGGAAGCAGAGAACAATTGTGCTTTTGACCAACAAAAACCTGGTCTAAAGTCATGGCGCAATGTCTCATTGTTATTTTAAGGGCACATTATGTAACATGGAACTACACAGGCGGGTGCACAACACAGACTCTGCCTGTTACACACACAGGACGCACAGCAGTGCACACACATGCAAAAAGACAAAGTGTTACAATGTGAAAAGATTATTATTGTGTATATTAATATAATTAAAGAAATTACATGTCAGTCATAATATTTATCAGAATTAACTAATCGCAGTAATGACGGATTAAATTGTTTAATTATTTGACCAAATTGTGACAATACACGTAGGTATTTAAACAGATGGACAACAACTGATCAGACACAGATCGTCTTCCCTTCTTCATCAATACATGATGACATGAGGAACACATGAGGAAGTAAATGAGGTGAAACCAATTATTAAACTAACGAAGGGAATACATCTGCACAGCTTCTATATTCTAATACATATTCTTTAACATTTTTGAGATTACAGTGATTAGGTTTCCACACGTTCAGCAATTTAAACTCCGCTTATTTGACCTGTTACTCAATGACTGAGCCAAACGATTTTTCTAAAACCAAACAAGGATAAAATTTCAGCAAATGAATGAACAGGATCTTAAACTGGTGGTCTGGGGCTGACCACGGGAGGGTCTCGGGGCAGTGTGTGCATAATAGACCATGCGCTTTCCCTTTGGGCACGAGCAGAGAAGTGCTCCCTCTTGGCAAATGCGCCGTCATAATAGCAATCCGCCTAAGAGCAAGCACACCTGGCTCTTAAAGGGAATGGGAGATGACACTGTGATTGGTTTATTGCATGTTACGCCATAAACACACCCATGATTAATGAGGAGACTAAGTACAACCCCTTTGAACCATGTGCCTGGCGCATCGACCATTTTTCCGCCATTAAAATAGCAAAAGTGAGTTTGGACACACCCTAAATGCAATTGCACTATGCGCTTTAGACCCTGCACTTTAGAACGTTAAAATAGGGCACAATATGTGTATTGTTGGAAAAATCACATGTATTAACATCATATCAACACAGACCTGTGACTATTTGTAAAAAAAAAAAAAAAAAAAAAAAAAAAGGTTTCTCTTTAATAAAAAATATTGGCAAAGAGATTAATAAAGTTAATGTGCAAGACGAAGAAAAAGTAAAATTAAATAAAACTGAGACAATAAGAGGTATTCTCAAATGTGCAGATTAATTGTTGATTGATTAGTTTTTTGAAGGTTAAAATAATTAACAATGGATAGAAACTAAGGGACAGGGAGCAGAGCAGATAATTAAGCCTCTACAAAAATTATACAGTTTAGAATAAAATATTTTTAAAGCTTGCCAAGGATAAGCATAAGGAAAGAGGTCTGTGCCAAGTTGTACCAACAGCAGTTCAGTGACAGGAGACATAAGTGGTCCTCTACTGGTGAAATGTGCGGGCTCTCTCAAGAGGTACACAGTCTTCTATCAAGTAGCTGGTAGTGGATTGTTTTCTATGAATGAGAGATTCTGTTTACTATTCCCTGAATATTTTTTCTTTTTTACCTTTTTTTTGTCAGCGTATTAGAATAATAGTCTGGTAATGATTGCAGTTTGGAATGTGTGGGATTGCACAAACCTTCTCAGTACATATTATATATGTTGTTTCTCAAGGTTTTAATATGATTTATACTGTGATTAATTTCAATGTGCTGCTAATCTTTTATATTTCAATTGACTACAATCATTTTCTGGGATTTATTGTTATAAATAGGTACATGTTTCCATATTTCTGCTGTTTATTTATCATCCATGTTTGTTTTCATTTTACATTTAACATGTGGAGGAATGTCTTTTGGCATTTTCATTGTCACTCCCATTTGAATGGCAGATTAGCAACAGTCAGCGTCTGCTATTATCTATTACAACAAAAAAGAAAAACACTTTCAGTTAAAGAGAGCTGTTGTGCAGCTGACAGTATTGATTCAGAGTCTGCTGAAGACCAAAGAAAAGATGAACAATGTGAAGTGATACTTTCAAAAGGTTAAAATCAATTTTTTTTTTAACTGGTCCACAGATAATCAGAATATTGTTTGACTTATGGTTGATTTTGATTAGAATGACAAATTAACTTCTCAAGTCCAGGCACATATCTACACAAATACACAAAAAAGTGCCATTAATGCATACTATAACAGAGCTGATTAAACATTTCTGAGATTAGCTGAGTATCAGTTTGTTTAGTGTGTATACACACTAAACAAAGCAACTGATTCCTTCTTCCTACAGTACATATGGAAAAACACATTTAGGGGCAACCATGAATATTTCTCCCTTCTTTCTCATTTTGCTGTCTTCCTCGCTTCACCACCTCTTGACCTCGGTATGCCTTCACGTCTTTTGCTTTTGACTTTTCGCTACACTCCACTCTTGCTCTGCTTTTGTCAGCGTATCTGTCACACACACATTGAGTTTGTGTGTGTTTGTCTCCAGGGTGGTCTCTAGCTTGGCTCAGTGTTATAGTATATTTGCATCTTACTGTCACTGAGTGAGGACAGAGTGCATAATCCCACTGAAGGCCATTGGCTGACAGGCAGTTTGGCACCCTCAGCTGAAATAGCTGCCTCATATTGCTTTTTGTAGCTAGCTGCAAGTAGGACTAGCCATACTGCAAGTCTGTTCTAGCTAGTCAAGCCTATAGGCCTACTGTATATTATTTAGATTTGGCAGCCACTTAGATATAAGTACAAAAAAATGAAGTTACTTACACATAATGCAAGAACTTTCACATTTGCCGATCTTCTTCCTCCTCTTTTTAATTGGCAAGCAACAAAATTACAGCCATTTGATTTGCAGCCATCACCTGGCAAGGCAACCATATTGCCTAACAATGTTGATATTTGAACACAAAAAAAATTGGTTAAGGGTAGAGAAGTATCATGGTTATGCTTAATAAAGGGGCAAATCTTGCAACTGCAGCAAGTCTTTGATGGGACCCTCACATGAAAGTTAAATGTGCTATATGCCTGTCCACCACCTTGACCTCCACACCCTTATTTTTCACCTCACTGCATAAAGGGCACACTACTTCCTGCATTGGCACTAAATGTAAATGTAAATTGTAAGGTGCAGATTCGTCCATTTGTAATTCCTAGGATACTGGATGAGGAATGGGATACAAACATCCATGGTGTCAGCAGTTTCAACCTCTATTCTGTAAGCTACAGATGTTTCCCTATTGCTGAATAGTTTACATTAACTTTAATGGGTGCTCTTGGTTGAAAAAGAAAGTTAATGGGTATAATTTAACATTTCTCAGAAGTGGGCAAATAGCTTACCGCAGTATAAATTAGGACTAATGTAAAGTATGCGGTATGTTAAAAGTAGGCATAAAAAGGGCCTGAAAAGCAAAGAATCTTAATGAAAAAGAGTCTAAATTACCAACTTACTGATTCACATGTAATTGTTACCTGTTATGTGTTTTTGAAGGTAATTTGCAGTAGATTTCTTTTACATAACAGATCAAAAAGATGGCAGCTTCACAAGAATGAGAACACCCTATGCAATTATTACAAATCACAGGTAATAGCAGTCTTAATTGAATGAGGCTGTACATGTACATAATACTTTATTTTTAGGGCAAGAAAATATATTGCTCCCAGTCAAGAAATTGTAAAACATGATGTTCTGAAGTACTGACCATTCTTCAGTCCTCTGAGCTCAAGGCCACAGCAAATATGAAAGTAATTGCCTCATCAGTAATTGTTGGATAGAGCTGGTTTATACTTACAAAGTTTGTATACAGTATACACCATGCTTTGTTATTGAAGAATTGGAGGATTGAACACACACAAACAAATGTAAAGAAAGAAAAACATGAGAAAGTTTAGAAAATTTGAAATATGTGATAAGTTGCACTGGCTCACAGCTCACAGTTATCAATAGTAGCTAGTTTGTAATAAACATTTGTGGTTACTTGCTTGTCCCCCCGCAAAAAAAGTAAAAAGTCCCCTTGCAGATGGAGACTTTCAAATGACAAATTAATTTGTATATTTTCATATTAAGGGTGTTGGAGTAATGGAGCATGCAAAGTCTTTACTATCTCACTACAAACTCAGCAAATGGTGGTAGCAAATCGTTTTTGTTTATCCCTGGGGGCTAAAACATTAATAGATGTCCATTCACAAATGCACTGGGACTTTACTGAGAAGAGGCAGATAGTATAGTAAGCTTCTATGGATGCTGAAATAGTGGAATAAAGCAAACTTATGAAACAGGTGTTCAAATTTAGATGAGTCAGTTAGCCAGGGGCTTTTAAAACAAATGTAGCTCAAGAGTCTTTCCTGTCTCTCTTTACATTCACTTTTTTCAGCAAGTCTGCATTTGTTTAATCTTTTTCTGAAGCATCCTTTCCTTATTTGTCATGCCTAAAAAAGCTACTTGCCACACACCAACATGAAAGACTACTTTTGACATGTGACACGCTTCCCTTCAAATTAATTAGAGGTTGAATGATTTCAAGTTAGATATTTTAACTGGGGCCATTTACAGTCTTTATAAGTTAAAATAGTTGCCTGAAGTACTTTTTGCTTCCTCAACTCCATGTATGAATCAGGCAAAGGTCACCTGGGGGGTCACCAGAGATGTACAATATTTTTAACAAGGGGTTAAATCACACCACCCAATATCTGTCCATCTGTATGTAAAGGATTTTCCAAACACTCACATTTTCACCAGGACATGGACAAATCTTTCATTTCAATTGTACAAAGTAACCCTCTTCAGCATGTAAGCAGGCACACTGTATCTGTTTGTTTGTGCATAGCAGATGTTGCTGTCCTGTGAAAACCATGTAGCTCTGAAACCTTTCATGAGCTAAGAAACACAGAACAGAAACAGACTTGTTTTAAGTTCTGCAGAGTTGAACAGAGAGATCTGCACACCAAATAGTTCCCATTTGAAGGACTTTTTATTTTCTGCTGTGACATATCGAACATGAGGCTCTTCCTCAGACTTCTGTCTTCAAACGGGAGCTATTTGGTGTGCGGATCTCTGTTCAACTCTGCGATGTATTTTTTGATCCAGCACCCATCCCATTGGGTATTGGGATGTGCGTGTCTTTTTTTATCGTTTCTTGTTTTCGGTTCTGTAACAATGGATTCTCAGCTAACACCAATGGATTTTAAATGGTTTCTTCAGCTTAAGAACTAGGAGAATTTTCATAAACTGTAAAGGAACATAACATCATTTAGTGGAGATGATGGTTGTCTTTGGACAATGATGATCTGTAGTACTTGATCTAGACTACATGTAGGAATTAACTTTCTTGCACTGCTGAACTTTACATAACCATGCAGAGAATGTACCAGCTTTTTTATGTGAACAAAGCTTGCATAGGAAAAGTAGGTTTTTTTCAAATTCAGAAGTCACAATTTATTTATTAAAATGTACAATATATATGTTTTATTGACTAAACATTTCTATACAGTAGCCTACCAGTCAAAAGTTTGGACACACTATAAATCACTTTTTAGACAACGTTGTCCTCATTTTAGCCAGTTTTATAAGGATGCTGTGCAAACATCCACAGCAGCTTTGTGTGCGAGAGACAGCAATCAAAGAAAAGGCTTTTGCTCCAACACCTGGGAAAATCTTTCAAAATTTCTGTCTCAGAGGTCCAAGAGTTTATGCAGGTTTTCACTCCAACCAAAAAAACACAAGGGTGGATATTTGAGAGCTTCTTGAAAGTGGAGGTCTGCTGCATGACTTCACTGCATTCACATGAAGTATAGTGAAATTGTGTTTAAGTTTGATTCAGTATCTCAGTATGTCTTCACTGTAATTTCTCATCTCTTGTAAATTGTCATGGTTATTATCATCAAAACTTAAGATCCTCTTATGTAAATGTAGTTCATGTAGCTCTAAAAATTAAATTATCAATCTTCATTCCAAGAGCAATGTGTCTATGTGTATGGTGTATGCATCAAATGTGACAGTTATGCCTTACTCACCAGCCAGGCTCTTATTTTTTTCTTTGCATTACCATGGTGATCGAGCCAATGGAGGAAGTATGTTTCTAATCTGAAGACTTGAACATGAGCACAGCCTGTGGTCGCCATGAGATCTATTGTACCTCTCATTTTCCTTTCTCGCTGTTTTATTTCTTTCTGCCAGTTCCCTCTTTTTTACTTCATCCCTACCTCTGTTAATTAAGAGAGGTGAAAGGGAGCAGAGATTAATCTCTTCAAGCGCACAGTGACGAGTGTTGCAAGTTGATCACACTGTGAAAAAAGTTCTGCTCTCCCTCCTGGAGAGGCGGCTGGTACTCCATGAAAGCTTAATGTGACACAGCAGAAACAAAACCAGTGATGGTGCAGGGGGAAAAAAATATTCCTCCTAGATTTACTGTGTTGGAGTTGAAAATAAAAGCTGCTGCCCAAATGCCTAAAATGGCCTATCTTGATGTTAAAGGTTCAAAATTTTCAAGTGTGTCTTAAAACAACAGTCAGGTGTCCATATGAACACTGAAAGAGGTTTTCTTCGCTGTAATCATTCCTGCTGTTCATACTGGCTATTAAAAGATCCCCTTCAAAGGTGCTTTCCATGTAAGTGATGGGGGCCAAAATACAATAGTGTAACTCTTTGGATGGAAGCTTCATATTAACTTCAGATAAACTTTTAATTATTTTTTTTGCACAGAAGGAAGCTTGTGGGTTTTGGCGTCCATCACTTAAAATACATTTTAAGTGCATTATGAAAGGCTCTTCTAATGATCATTATGAACAGGAGGAATATTAATGGCAAGAAAAACCTATTTCAATGTATTCTATTTCATTTGGGCACCTGACTGTTTTTTAAGACAGGCTTGAAAAATTGTGAACCCGTCCTTTAAAGGTATAATATGTAATTATTCCACATTAAAATGTTTAAAAACAACTAGACCTATGTTATATATGTTGTTGAGTTGTGTACTTACATTATCCCAAATGTTTCCAACAATTTTCAAACCCAGAGAAATTTATAATTTAATTAAAGTAAAGGACCGTTTCAGATAAACAAATGTTAGCAACAGCTCAGCTAACAGCCCCTTTTAGTAGTATTTTTTAACTATTTTAATCTGTATGTACGTTTGATTTTGGAGAAGAGGAGACTTCTGTGGATAATTCGGCTCCCAGCAGAAACCGGACAAACATCTGGAACTTATGTTATATGAGAAAAAGCCATAGGAAAAAGCCGAACAAGTGTTAGCAGCAGCTCGGCTAACAGCTGTCTGGTGGTCACCAAACATTGTTGGATAAACACTGTTTTTTAAGGTAAAACAGCTTTAATTAATATTTGAACGATTTTATTCTGCGTGTACGTTTGTTTTTGGAGAAGAGGAGACTTCTGCGGATAATTCGGCTGCCGGGAGAAACCGGATGAACATCTGAATGTAAAGTTATAAGAGATATAAACCGCTAAAGTGTTAGCAGCAGCTCAGCTAACAGTCCGTATCTGACGCCCGGCCGTCACCAAACTTGGTAGAAGAAACACTGATTTGTTAGGAAAACAGTTTTAATTAGTATTTTAATGATTTTAAACTGTGTGTACGTTTGTTTTTGGAGAAGAGGAGACTTCTGCGGATAATTCGGCTGCCGGGAGAAACCGGACGAACGTCTGAATGAAAAGTTATAAGAGATATAAACCGCTAAAGTGTTAGCAGCGGCTCAGCTAACAGCCTGTATCTGACGTCCATGGATCGCCGTACATCGTCGGATCTCTTAGATGAAACTGCTTTATTCAGTGTTTTTACCTGTAATCAGTGGGTCCGTTTGTTCTGGAGAGGAGGAGACCTCTGCAGATAATTCGGCTCCTGGTAAAAACACCCTGAGCCATGAATTTCGGAGTGATCGTATCTCGGTGAAGCTGATTATTTAACAACGAAGACAACAACTCCCATGATCCCTTGCTACTTCACACCGTCATCACACGTCGTCTTTTGTTATTGTTTTGATTGAGAGACCCCTAGCGGCTGAAATTACATATTGTGCGTTTAACCTGAAAAAGACACCTTGTGGCCATGCAGATTATGACTATCGGCTCTTAGAAGCAAAGGCTGAAATAGTGTAACTTTAACATAATAGGCAGCAGGTGACAGTGTGATTGGACGTACAGAGTGCTTCTCCTATCAACATTAAAGTTGTTTTTCTTTAACCATGACCACAATCTTTTCCCCAAACTGTTCTGAACAATTACTAGTATTGTTCCCTAATCTTAACCATGTAGGTGACCTAACCAAACCTCAACCACAGTAGATCCAAAAATGCTTTGGGAGGTACTAAAGCCATCCAGCAGATTAGGATGCATGATCAGACAAAGCTCATATGGGAACTTTGTCTAATGATGATTTTGGAAGGTAATGAGAAACAAGCTATTTAATAATTGAGTTTGGAGAATAGTGAAAATAGTGAAGAAGGAGAGACCAGTCACCATTGGTGCAATCACAGTTAAAGAACAAATTAACATCAACTAAAATGTTGTCTTTGTAGACCACTATTGGTTTAACTTCTCACCTCGCTGCAGTGATGAAGAAGTGTACTCTAGGGTGTGCCAGTACAGAGTGACATCACTGTTTGGCATGGTAAGAGCATAAAATGGTTCTGAAGCTCAAAGTGGGCGGCCATCACCAGTTTGGCAGTGCCTGACTCTGTCTAACTCCCGGCTAATCAAAATCCGAATGAAGCTTAGTTGCTGAAACAAGACAGCTAGCGGCTAGCGACCTGTCACTCAAAGTGCCCATGTCCTTAATTATGCATAACTTTACGCTTGATAAAAAAAACAAAAACAAAAAAAAAAACATCCCCCATACAGTTTTCATGAATGGAGAAATCAGCTATGGAGACCAAAACCGTTTTTTGTACCAGGCTGTAAAAATGTTTATTTCTGCGGTAAAGTTGGTCATTTTAACATCAAGGTCTATAGGGATTGACTTCCTTTGGGTTGCCATTTGGCTTAGAGGTCTTACATCCCACACTTCTTATCATACCCAACCACACCCATGCTGGTTGTTTGCAAAGGTGCAAAAGAAGGCTGTAAAATACTGCTTTTCAGCCAGATATTTAATTACTCACTAAATTTAACATGTGAGAGGCTGAGTGTGATTGCCATTCCTGGTGTTACTATGATTCATGTACAATAATGAATGACAAATTGCGGAATATGTGCACATCATCAGCTAGCCAAGCAAAACAGAGTATCTGTGTCATATGACTCATTTGTATGATTGGAGTAAAGAATATAAGGGATCAACATCCCTGAGTGAAATTGCTCTCAGTGAGTGAAAGACTTTCTCACACTGTAATCAACTCATGAGACCCATCTTCTAAGAGTCTCTCTCCCCTCCACCATTTGTCTCTTTTCATCTGGTGAAGTCAAGCAAAGGTTAGGCACTTGTACAGGCATCACACATTACATTTCCTGGTCATACACTGTGTGGGAAGTATCCGTCTTTCTATTTTCATACTTTTTTTCTTGTTGCTTTTTCAGTCTTTCACAGTTTCTGTCTTTCTCTGTCTCTCTCTTGCTATGTGGTGCAGTAACAGGCTTGTCAGTCACATTGTCCCTAGAAGAGAATGATGGACTTGTGTTTTAAATCATATTCCACGGCATCCAGCGGCTCATACTGTACTACTAAAGAAATGCAGATCCAAAATAAACAAATGAATAATAAAAATTAACACACAATAATTAAAGGCACAATCCATAATCCAAATATAAAAAAGCAGAATCGTCACCACTAAAAATCAAAACACAAGACTTAAAACGGCTCTCACACTTCAGTTTTTTGACAGGACATCAGTGTAAGGGTTGACACTAACACACAACTATATCTGAATTATGACATTATGTTCTTAAAGGTTTGCTTATGTCTGTAATTTTGGAAAACAAGGATTAAATGTTGACCCAGAGTGAAACAAACATGAGTTTTCTATTTTAATAATGTAAGTTGAGATAAACAAATGTGGATTTTTAATTTTACATCAAACAGAGGTTTTATGGATTTTTTTTATTTGCAAGTAAGTAAGTTAAGCAGCTAACACAGAGTGTATGCACATGACATCAACAAAAGCAGGAGTCACCCTGTCACACTCATGACTAGCAAATATGCTAACATTCAACAAAACAAAGACAACAACAACGACAAAATATCGAAAACAGTGCTAAAAAGATAAAGAACTGTTGTGCGGTCAGCTGAAAAAATAGATAAAATATTCAAGTTTAAATAGATGACTGTGAGCCAGTTGAAATGCTGGTGCTGAAATTTGGATATATAGTTGCTTGTTGTGTTAGGTATGCAATGTTCGGAATAAAAAACAAACAAACTATGCAGTGAGGATGTCCAAGGAGCTGCTGTCCTGGAGAACAGGCATCCAATTTAATTCTTCATACTGCAAGTATGGAAGGTTGTGAATGCACAAATTGGAAAAATCTAAATGAGTAATTGCATAATAGTAAGTCACATTGTATTTGGTTTACAAAATCAATACCTAAGTAAGAGCTTCTATTATATTAGTAACAGTTTACCATTTCTATGAGCATACATTATATAACTATGTTGAAAGTACAGGCCTACTGTAGGTGAATGTAGGTCTTTAAATTGTCACATCTGGCTAATAATAATCCTTTATATCTCTGCCATATTTGTTTGCTGACCTTGAAGATTTTATGGGGGGCTTCCCACAAAGTTTGAACTGATTTCTTTTTCTTTTGTAAAAATAACAAAAATAGGAGTAACAGTAGCTAGATGGTCTCTGGAGTGTCTGGTACTTAAGTCTTTAGGTAGACAAATGTTAGAAATCGCAATTATATTCTTCCTGCATTGGTTGGTTAAGCATCTGGGGGCACCTTACAGAGCAGTGTGTGGGTGCAAAGAGAGAAGACTGCACGTCTAATTGGTAGTTAGAGGAAACAGGTCACCTGGATGTTTCAGTGTAACCACCATAGAAATGGAAAACATCTTATTAACAGCTGGATAGATAGGTCTCACTCACTGTCTGTTACTGTATGGATGCACACACACACACACACACACACACACACACACACACACACACACACATACATACACAAAGGCAGACCTCTGTGCAGACAGGGTTGGTAAGTGGTACCAAAGGTACATGTCTTGTGCTTTGTGTTAGACGGATGAGCAGCTTGTTCCTATAGGTTAATGAACTCTTGAATGTATATTCAAACATACTGCTACAGTACATCCACTCATTTGTACAAGGTCGTGCACAGTAATGAGATATTGTGGTTATGTGTGTTGATATACATGCTATTATCAACCAGAATGCTCAGGGTATGATACACAGCATTTGATTTGACTTTTTTCTGTTTTCTAAGGCACTCATTGCCAGATAAAGAGAAACAGTTGCAAAACATGTGTCTGTGTGGTCAGAATCATTGAAAACTGTGGAAGCAGATAACCCTGACAACGTCTTCTTCAGCAGCTTGCTCCTGTGAGACCGCCTGGTGTTTCAGTTATGAGATGTATTCACTCCAGCATGTCCTTGGTCTGCCAGGGTATCCTCTCAGCTGAATGTGACCAGTACACCTTAGAAGAAAGCCCCCAGGGACTTGTGACTTAGTGCCTGAACCAGCTGGCAGAGGAAGAGCACTGGACTGACACAGACATCTTTTTGAGATAGATGAGCTTGTTCTCTCATTCAAAGTGAGTGCAGTAAATTATGCAGAGAAACATGATATTAGACTCAAGTCACATTTCTTAGTCTTTGCATCTCTGCCTAGAATGGGCAGCCATATTTGTAGTTAAGGGTTTGAGTGTGATCATAAACCTCTCTCAATCAGGGGGATAGCCAGGTCTCTTAGTCAAGATCTCCCCATTTTACTGTGCATTCCTGGACAGTGCCTTGATCTATTCCAAGCAAACCACTTTCCATTTCAGACTTTACAATTGTGAATGTTTTTTACTGAGTTGTTACACTTGGCTCTTTTTGCAATTTGCATCAGCCAACTAACTGAAAAGGAAGCTCTTACTTTTGAACTCTAAAATCAACTCTGCTGAAACTGTTAGCTACTAACATCCAACTCACTAATCCAACAACAGTGTACAGTATGCAGTTCTTGCAGTGATGGTGCAGGAATTTATAGTTCAAGTCACATGCTTATTAGCATGTGAGGCTCAAATAAAAATCATATTGTACTGTATACTTCAGGAAAAAGTAGAGAAAAACATAGCTGATGCAGTGGTTAATAATAAAAAGTGTCAAATATCAGGTAGAACATTTAGGTAAATTTGATGGGTAATCAGTGATCTAAATACAGTATATCAGTATCTGTTCATATGCCTGTCTTTTATCTTTTTTCTTTTTTTTTTTAATATCTCCAGTAGAATGCTATCTTCCCTTCATGGGACCTTAAAAAAGAAATGTCTGAGATGGAAATCAATTTAAAAATTTATACTAATCAATACTAGCTAGTCAGACCATTTGGCATAGCATTTGGTATGCAGTTACATCCTCACCATCATATCAATATGCCCCACTTAGCTGTTGCTTTTGGGTAGCTTGTCTTTTTTTCAGATGTTTTTCTTTTTTGAAAAACTGGTGAAAACAAAGAGAGAAGAAAAGAGGGAAAACCCTCTGAAGTAAACTTTTTGAGCCTCAATAATGAGCTCTCATGCTGAGAAGTTCCTGACACTTTTTTGTTCTCAGAAAGGTCCTGTTTTATATCTAAGATCACAACTCTCAGTCACAATTCATTTCTCTCTCTCTGTCACATGTCATTCAGCAATAAGATGACTTTTGTACTTTGTATTAATGTTTTATGTTTTTTTTTCATGTATGAACTTATTTTTGCTTATAGTGAACTTATGTTTTTGTTCACTCATGGCTTTTTGCGAAGTGAAACTCTTAATTAGAGTTGTCACCCTCTGTGTCAGGATTTTGAATGTTTTAATCCCAGTGGGATGCAATTCAACTTTAATGATCTCTCTCTCTCTGTCACAACATGATATAATGAGGGGCATATCTCTCTCTTCACTAGGAAGCTAATGATGTTTGTGAATATATTACAAGTTAAGATAAGTAACGGCACTAGGTAGACAGTGACATGGCCATTTGCTCTAAATAGTCAAGACATGGCAGTCTCTTCTAATTACAATGATTTGTACATCTGTAGATCTATTGCTTTGTCACATAAGAATTAGGGCACAATTTCACTGTAGATCCCAATCCCAACTATAAACTACTGGACTATATATATTGTTTTGATTGTTTTCATCATAATCTTGACATTTATACTCTGCTTATACACAGCAACATTGTTTCACTTGTCAGTGATTATTGTTTTATGAGTAAAAGCACACTAATGTATTAGTGCTGCCATTTTTAAGTGATTAATTTCATGTTGAGGGTTCATTTTCTGTAAAGTAATTTGCAGATAGTTTGCAACAACTTGTTGGTGTAATTGCCTGATTTTTTATTAACATGACTGAAGTCACAGCTCTGAGTGCCATGGTAACTGCTTCTGATGAGTAGGCAGTGTGTTGTACAATATGTGTGCTTGTGTTCTTTCTGTACGTTTATCCTTGAACACCTGTGTGGACATACTGTATGTCTGTGTTTTTCCTGCCACAGTGGCCAACACTGCTGCCCCTTCTCAGCCTTTATAATGCTGTAATTGTGCTTAAATTACCATTTTGTGAATGCTCAGTGCAAGCCAGCCAGCAGTAACAACTGTGGCATTTTCAATCAGGATAGTTCTTTTTCATTACTTCTCTGTCCTCTGTTTAACACAGCAGTAAAGTAGGCTAAAGTGATATAAAGTGCTATGCTTGGCACTGTGAATCTCTGGGAAAGACTTAGGTAGTGAAGAGGATGTACAGATATAGTGCATATACATACGATTGGTTGGAAGATGCGAGTGTGTATGAACTGTCTCTCACTCTCTTTTTCCTCCGAACGCACACACACACATACACAGGCACACACACTCAGTATATGCATTATACAGTGTACTGTACATCATGATGCATTTTCCCCTTATAATAATAGACTCAAGCAATAACTGCAGGTGGTGTACATGGTTGTCACGGTGATGAATGGTCTCCAGGGCAACACAGGAAGTCCATCTGGGAGGAAATCTGAAAGAGGAAGTAGATAACAGAGATTGAGGAGACGCAGCCGCTACCTGATTTATTCATCCTCATCCATCATATAAATTTCACAACTATTGGTTTGTACAATGAGTAAATGGCCAATAAACTGTTTTGGTGGCTTTTATGGCCACAGAACAAGTAACAACAAAAGTATAAGCTCATATAACGAGAAAATCAGTTTGGCTGTTGAAATGAGAAAACCAAAAATAGTAGATTCAATTGGATCTGTGAACAGCAGCAGCAAATAAAACTGGTTAAGCATAACTTTTTGTCTTTCATCCCCTCTCTGCTTTTGTTGTTGTTTTTTATTCTTTCCCTCCTCCCTATTTCTGTCTGTATCTCCTTCCCTTTAATCTCCACAACACCCTCAACGCTCATTTCTCTCCTCCATTTTTACTCTCCTCTTTATCTGTCAGAAACTGGGATCCAGAAGTTAAGGATTTAAGTCCTGTTAATGACTGTAGTCATTTGACGTTGTAGGGATTATCAGAGTAGATTCAGTGTGACAGTGAATAGTGTCACAGTGATTTTCATGTAGCCTACTAACATTTCTTTGTACCCACTCACTAATCTGTATGTGTATAACTGCGATACTGTGCATGCATATATATTTTTTTTTCCATTCTCACTTGCTGATTAGTAAACAGCTCAGACTTCTGCTAACATGAAGATCAAAGAGAATTTTCAATGTCATGCTAAAAATCGCTCATCCTGTGTGTGTGTGTGTGTGTGTGTGTGTGTGTGTGTGTCTGTGGATGAGGGGTTTTGTGTGCTAGTCTGCGCATGTAAAATATATGACATATGAGTAAAATCAAAGGAAGCAGGGATCATGCAGTACAGAATGTGCAACTTAAGCATATCACAGATTGTTTACAATGCATAAAAGCACTGGTTAGAAAGAACATGTCTATGTAAAATGTATAAAAACAAATTGAAAGGCAGTAATGCTTGTAGAGTAAAAGGGAGAGTGCTAATGGTTGTTTTTTGATGCACACATATGGCCTTGATTCATGAATTGTTTATATGCACAGCTTTGTCATCACTTGTACATATGTACATTTTTTGTATTTGGTTTTTGATGGATTTGGCTTTGACAATGTGTATAACCAATATGGATAGTGAGTTTCATGTCAAGAAATAGTGAATAAAATACATAACACTTTTTAACTTTTTTTTTTTTTTCAGATGGATTTGGTCTAACATGAAGGCCAGGAATAGGGCAAAGATTGGCTCAGTATTACATGTGGCATGCCCTAAAATGAACCACCTTGAATGAAACTGAACACAGGTAAGTGATCAAAGGAAAAAACCAGAATGAATGAATGGAAAAAGGTAACAAATGCAAATATTTCCATGCAGGACATGAGGGCACACTGAACTTTTCTGATGAATCGTGTTTGCCCAAAATCTTTTTGAGACATATTATGTCTGGTTTTCTTTTCATTGTCATCCGTCTGTACATATAAATAACACTGTCAACATATGTAGCAAGCAGACTCCAAAATAAGTGAGAAACAATAGTAGGTTTCTGTCTCCCTTCATGTCTGCTTTACTTTCCTGTTCTCAGGAGAACGTGTTTTTGTCTTGATGTCTAGTCGGTTGCACCTGCTGAACAGCATGTTTTGGCATTTTTATTTCATTTCATTTCATTATTTCATGTAATTTCCAAATGCATTATACTGACAAAGCTTGCTAATGAGCATTTATTGCACAAGAAATGAGATGTTAGTACATCCCTGAGCTGCAACAAGACAACATCTTCATGAAGCTGCAGTGAGGGGAGGTCATGCTTTTCAAAACTACTGCTGTAATGCTTTGTGTGTGGATTTTTATTAGTTTATATATTTGAAGGTCATCCAGGACCATCAACAAACTTTTTATGTTATTGCCTGAAAAATCCCTCACAGGCACAATATAACAGTTTTCCTAATTAGCTAAAATATTAATCAACACTGACAATGATGGCTATCGTCACAGTGTGTGTGTTATAACCCTTATCTTCTATAAATGACTCCAATAAACTGCTGTGCGTTTGCAGTTACCTTTAGGCAGAAATGCTGTCTGGTTTATTTTCCTGTAATATCGACTTATTTATACTTAAGTATGGTTCAAATATGGGCTGAACCTTGTATCTGGTATTACACAGATGGATCACCAAATAGGTACACTTAATAAAGGTTTGGTCTTGGTTTTACTGATGTGACCATTTAGTATAAGCTTTTATATTTTTCTGCTACAACCAGTTAGCCAACCCATTTTTAAATCTCGCTTTTTTGTTCAGTTATTGTGTTGTCCACCTGTGGTTTGGTCTTAACTACTGTGAGATCCAAGTAGCTTCTCCTTTAAAAATGTTTTTAACAAAGCACAACAGTTGCATATGAATATAATTTGTAAGGGTGAGAGATGGCAAGACTGCTGCTGCTAGTAAAAGCTGCCTATTTGACTGTCATAAATATGTCTCTGTATATATCATATGTCTAACCACCTTGCTGTATGTCTCTCAAACTGTATATCAACCTGCCTGTCTCCATTTGTGATCATTCATCTATACAGCCACGCTGCTATTTAATCACTTCATCTGCCTGTCAAAGCATTTAATACTATCCATCACTACCTGTAAAGTACATCAATCTACTTTCCTTCCTTCCTTCCTTGAAGTCAAGCTTCCCTTCTTGATAATCCACATCCAACACACATGATACTTCTGCTGCAGTTCTATCTTGTTTTTCACAATTAATCATTCCCCTTATGCCAACAGTGTCTTTTTGATCTGACTTTTGATCTGATGGCCCTGAAATTTTGGTGGGAGAGGAGGACTGATAACTTGTCCTTAACCTTGTGTGTGTGTGTTGAACTATTGAGTAAAAAGTGTGGAAATGGAAAAGAATACAAAAATGCTAGTAAAAAAAAAAGCCTGCAATGAAACTTACAGTAAAATATGTTACTCAGCAGCTTTGCTATATGATGAAGAGTGACATTGTATTAACTAATTTTATTCAGCATTTATGTTTGAATATAATATTTCAGGGGCATCCCAGAAAGACTGGGGGAATGAGACCAAGACAAAAATGGAGGAAGGTAAACCAAATATGCCAAGCTAGAAGAGAAAGCATTGGCGACAGCAAAGGGCTTGCTAGAAAGGAAAGTGGGTCGTTTATGTCACTTTGTGATGACAGGCTTGTGTGTAACCACGGGGCACTCTGTGTCACTCTGCCTCATTCCTCTAGAGAGACTGACACTGACACATGGACAGACACTGTCACCAGCCTCAGCCCTCTTTCTGGCCCCTATAGTGTGTCTGTGTGCATATGTACACCAGTGAACTTGCCCGTGTTTTCATTCCTTCATTTGTGTGTCACGCTTGCTGATGCTCCTGTTAGTCTGTGTGTAAGTTTTATGCATGTTTGTGTGTGTGAGAAAGGTCATGTGTGTACTCGTGTCTTATAGCGGTGACAGTGTAGCAGTGCAGGGCTTTAGCTGGTCACACACTGACAGTTGTGAACTCCCCTGAGGACGTACTTGCTGAAACCAGCAGACTCTTACTCACAACCTACACTCCTTCCTTGCAGCTATGTGTGGATACACTTCCTCTTTTCTGACAATGTGTCATTCTTTTTTGTGCATTTTATATGTCTTATACTTAGTTCTTATAAAAGTTTTTTAAAAATTGATTTACAAATATATGCATGTGTATTCCCTCACTATGACACCCCTGAACCATCTCTGATGCAGCCAATTGTTTGTAAAAGTTACATGTAGTTATAGGTTGAATTCTGATCATCCAAGGTGTGGCAAGAGACTTCAGGTTAAGTACACCTGTATTTTGAAAGTGCAACAGTTTAGTTCCTGTCCAAAACAAATTAACTTCCCAAGTACACTCATTTTACTGCACAGGACGAATCAGGAGGGGAGGGCATGTGAGGGAGGCCACCAACTGGCCTGCTGACACATTGAGGGAGCCGCAGGGTTTTATGGCTGAGATGGAGACAATACATCACCTTTTTGCCAGGCGCTTCACCATTCACAGCTTTGTGGCACAAATACATTCTGGTGTACCGGGGCTGGACTAACTCACTAGGGGCCCCTGGGGCAAAAATGAGCTGCTGGCCCCTTTTGATCCCACCTTTATCCCACTCTTTCTGCATTGTGTATGTATCATGTTGTCTCCAAGTACCTATCAGGTACAGCACATGGCAGACTAGTGTACACAAGCCAACTTCATTATAATTTTTCTTGAGCCCCAGAAACCTTGCTCCAATGCTGGAATACCCACTTGCCCAAAGTTTGCTGTTTGTTTGTTAGTTTTGTGGTAATTTCATTAAACATCAATATATTAAAATTTTGTGGTAATTTGATATGTAGGAAAATATGTAAAAATTAAGGAACCTCTTGTGGCCCATATCATTTCAGTTTATTGTGCTTTAGTGATGCATATTGCCAAACAAGTTTGTATTTAATCAAATTACCACAAAGTAAATGTTATATTAAGTTCCTGTGGCTTCAGGGGCTTTTGGAGTCTGGGGCAATGGAGTAGTTACCCATTTTGTCAGATTGGTAATGCAAGCTTTATGCTGTGCAGTGCAGTGTAATCCAATACAACAGCCTTTGTGAAACAACAACTTTGTGAAACTGTTCACCTTTTTCTGACACTGTGTGAGAGAAATGTTGATTTATGTTTACATCAAACTTAGTTATGACATTGTTTTGTATTACATTATATTTAATTCTTTACAGGTATTTTATCCATGTTCTCACCTGATGAAAAAGATTTGTCCTCTCCAGTCAGTGCACATGCAAAATTATCAGCTTAGTTTTGCATTAAAAACAATTTAACCCTGTAAAGCCCACATTTAGAAAAAAATGAGCAAAAATTTTTTTCACCTCTCAGATGTTATTGTAGGAGGCCTTTGATGCATAAATGGAAGAGTTTTCAAATTTTTTATGTTTTAGTAAGTTTTTAGGGAAATGTTGTAATATTGCAACGTTGGGCCTCAGTGGGTGCAGAATTCCTGGATTCTCACTCACATTCCCTGAACAAATATACAGAACAACTAAGGATTCATTTGCAATATTGACTTCCTATTTAGCCTAATAACAGTATATACCAAGAATAATTATCATGCAACAGTCATATTTTTATGAATAGTAATTTATTAATTTTAAAAAACTGATTAAAATTTTTGATCCATAAAATGTTTACAAAACTGAATTTTCTCCGTCCCAGTGTTCAGCCATGTTCATTTGCAGCAATGATCCCAAAGACACTTCTTTTCTTCTGAAAAGTAAAGATGAATGTCACACTTGCTGTACAGCATGTTGGTTCATCCTTCATTGGAGTGTCTGCAGCATCCTCTTCTCGTCTTCACTGGGATCTTCATCTGCCTCTTCGTCACTGGCATCAGTGTTTTCTGAATACTTTTCAAAATCTTTCCATTTAGGACGGCAACAATCACATCCTGCACACCGTATAGAAATGTCTCTTTGCTGGTCGCATTCAGAAATGGAAAAAGTAAAAACAAATAATAAATATATATATATTAATGATACATGTAAGTATTATATTATATGAACCGAAGGAATAGATAGGGTGGTGGACCAAGTGTTCAAGATTGAGAAGTAGTTTCCAGGTGAAATAATATCAATACATATTAATCCTAATTATTTTACACATTCCAATAAATTTAAACAATACTAGGGTTAGGGTTAGGGGGTTAGGGTTAGGGTTAGGGTTAGGGTTACAGGTACAATGTAGAAATGATGGATTACTCGTGATCTGAAGCCCTGCAATCCCATGAGGTGATAACGAAAAGGATGTACAGTAACAAGTATAGGAGAATAACTAGAAACACATAAAAGTCTAGCATAAATTCTGAATAGTCTTTTCTTACGTAAATTGTAATTTCTTTGAGAATGATTTACAAGCATCCATTCTGCTTGCCTAATCCCCTTTTATTACTACTCCTTTAGTGCTGAATATTCTCTTTTTTGGGATTACATTAGCCGCACACAAAAAAAGAGTTTATGACTCCAGAATACTTGAGAAAAACAAAAAAGAAAAATAATTGGCTTTAGTGAATACTTAACTGAACAGTTGGATTCTAAGGAGCTTATTTATAGTAGACAATACAGTTTAACTGCTGGAAAAAGAAAAGAGGGAACATGGCTCTTTTTTTTTTTTTTACTGACGAAACATCATTTTAGGAAACAGGGTCTCTATGGAAATGTGTGTGTGTGTGTGTGTGTGTAGCTGTGTGTGTCTACTTCTCAGTGGTAACTAATGGACAGTGGAGACAGACCATTCGATTTCTGCCAAATTTGAAAATCTCCTGTAAAAGATCAGAAATGTATTTATGTTCAGTAGATGAGCACCATGAATACCAAAAACAGAAAATGCATTTGTGTATGCATTTGTTTCTTAGAGAAGGTGGATGTGCAAAACTGTTGAGTTTTGAATGAGAACAAGTACAATATACAGTGTCTGTTCATCTCCTGTCATATTGTTTGTATGCTAAAATGTTTATTTCAGAATTCATGTTATTATGAAGAAGAAGCAGATTCCCAGTCCCAGAGTAATGATGCAAAATGATGTTGGTTTTATTGTCTTCCCTTACAGTATATTTAAGATTTTATCAGTGAGATTATGCCAAGGTCTGGATTTACTAAGGCACAAATAAATGATTTTTTTCCTTATATATACAGATTATGAAGGTGTGCTGACTGCAAATAAATAAATAGATAAATAAAACAGTCATGAACTAAAATGATAATTTAATAAAATAAGGCTCTCCATTTATCTCACTGCTACCATCTCTTTCTCAGAAGTTCAGCTTTTGCAAAATAAGCCACCAGTTGAGCTGTTGGTTGCCTGGTTAGTTTGAAGCATCTGATGACTTACTGCACACTTGTTGCCCCTGGTTTTCCATATATGTCCTTGTTTTTGTAATAATGTGTGTGTGTTTGTGTGTGAATATACATGTGATTTCATTCATGTAACTTACTAGCTTGTTCTTTTAGACCCTTCCTGGTAAGTGTCCATGTTTTTCAAACTCTATACCACCGCTTTGCAATGAATGCTTTTTATGAAAAATGTGTATCCTGCAATCGTATGCCAAGATAACCTTAATGGCATCGAAAGTGTTATTTTGTCAGACTTTACAGAGCTCCCAGCAGAACCACAGAAAATATTAAACAGCTGTTTTACAGGCTGAGTAGCACTCACCATGAGGAGTAAACTGATTTGATGGGTAAAATCAGAGGTCCACTTCAGGACTATTCACCCTCTCTATATATTTGGTGTCTTTCATCAATGCCATAATGATGAAATGTCATCAGTGATGCACACAACTCTGCATGATGATGACTGGGTTAACTTGCTCTTTAAGATGGAACTTTGACACATAATAGACACATAACACACAATATTGACACATAATATACAAATCACAACATATGTGGCTTTAGAAATGTGGCATTTCAAAACGAAGCACCAGCTTGCATAGTATTTCATTTAGTCAACCAGTATAGTTAATGCATTTAAATAAAAGAAAAAACAACTTCTCATCAACTACAATAAAGGTAAATCACTCTTAATAATAATTTCAATTTCAATAATAATTTACTCTCTAAAGTTCACCAAATTAATTATTTTAAAATAGTAAAGATAACAGTTTGTATTTTTGTGGAGTCTCCTTTTTAAGGAACTTGCATATATCTTGGACTGGCTGCTAGCAAAATTAATCTACAATCAATAATCTATAATCTATTACAAAATTATAATCCAAACTAATGCTGACACGTATATTGGTATAGCTTGCAACGTCAAATGAAGAGGAATATCCCTGTCTTCATCCTATCATTCTATCAAACACTCAGTGTAAACACTTACTTTACTTACTTTCTCTCACTCATTCCCTTTTACACTTCATCTCAGCACCTTACTTTCTTTTCACCCCCTTGAGCCTTCACTTTCTGTCTGTCCACTACTTTCATGAGCCCCTCTCACCTTTCCTACCACCCTTCTCTCACTCTCCCTCTCCCCACAACATTTATTGACCGGAGGTGCTGAAAAGCAGAGAAGAGAAATGTGTTCTTATTTCCAAGCTCTTTACTTTTCTGATGAAGTGGCAGCAACACCTGCCTGTGTGTGTCTGATTTGTGTGCTCGTGTTCATGTGTTTGCAATTGTGTGTGTGTGTGTGTGTGTGTGTGTGTGTGTGTGTGCGCACGCACTTCAGCTGAAGAGCAAGCTTGCTTACGCTGTATAAATTTTGTCAAGTGAACACTCTCGAGAATGAAACATAGAGTCCCGTTTTCTCTCCTGCACGAAAAACGTCTGCAGGCAGGTTGCACATAGACAAACACACACACACATTCTTAACTGGTTGCTCTTTAAGAAGCGAGAAAAGAAACTTAAACCCCCTCTCTCCTGCCATCTGTTAGTGTGCAGCAAAACCCACGCTCCTCCACCCTCTGCAATCTGCTGCATCACACACATTTACTGACACACAAACCCACAACTGAGACACAATACATACCCATGCACCCACTCTCTCTCTTAAACACATTCACATATGCAAAACCAATTATTTCACTAACGCTTGAGACACAGTACAACACATACACCCATTCCCCGTGCCACAGACACAACACAATCATGCACTCAGACCACCATCCCACACCTACTCAGGCCCACTTCATATACCTCTGTGTCTTTTACTCTCTGCCTGTGTCTCGCTTCTCCTTTCTGGAGCCTGCAGACAGAGGAGCATGATGGCGAAGCCTGTGATTGATCTCATTAATACTAAAGAGCAGACATGTCGGCGTATGGTGTTTATCAAATCATCCTGGCAAACACTACAAATCTGAGAATGGCTCCGCAGGGAAGAAGAGCGAGAGGACAGCATAATAATAAAGGGATGGAGAACAAGATGCTGGCAGGAGAAGGGGGTGAGAGAAATGGATAAGAAGGAGAGTGAAAATGAAAGGTTCTGTATAACCACAGAGCAGCCGTCAGATCAATTAGAAATAATAAATGAAAATAAGAAGAGACAGAAACAAAGATTGCTGTTAATTTTTTATCCAGTCTCCTAGACCCTAATGCATTATACAAATACTCATATTTGAGCTCTCAGTCAAGTTTCACCAGAATTAATTTGCAAAAAGAGTCACTTTAGTGTTGCGCTTGCATTTACATTTCCACCTGCTCAGACCACCTCTTATTGTTAGCTTGTAATTAGGCATACACCTCTCTGAAGTCACATAAAAGCCAATATCTTGAGTTTTGCCTTTAAAGTTACTACAATAATAATAATAATAATAATAATGATAATACATTTTACATCTTTTTTTTTTTTTTACAAGACATTTAAGTTGTAATCCACAAGTGCTTGTTAGATACATAAGGGTCAACTTAAACATCTTACTATTATAAAATGTACTATATTTACTCTAATATGCCTAAAGGTGCACTATATACAGCACATCAATAATTACTGAGGACCAAGCTCTCAACCCTGAGGGACCAAAAGCCAGAGACATACCGAGAAGACTGGGACTTCAACCAGTAGAGATCTATCCCAGGACCCAATCAGTGCTCATGTTGGTTTAGAAGAATTGCAACAGTGCCCAGTAAAAAATAGCCTAATATCTAGGAGAACAAGAATATAACCTGACATACTCCACAATAAAAAGTAAACATAACAGAAAACAAAAGTTTTAGATAAGTTGTTTCAGAGTTGAGGGTTTTTTTATTTGTTTGTTTTTTGGTGATCGGCAAGTCCCTTCTTCATGTTTTATTTTTTCAATACCCGTGCTTGACCTATTCTGGGAATAATGGACTTCCCATCTCTCTCATTACAGTGACCCAATTTAAAAAAGAGAAGCAAAACAGAAAAACATAATGGAAAGATACAATAAGCTATACTAATCATATCCCACCATATACTGTATGCAGCACACATTTGACAGTGTGTGGTAGAGAGAGGGGGTTGTGTGGAAGGAGGTTTGTGTGACAATGAGTGTGTTTGTACCTACAGTATATGTCCTATAACTGTTTCTTATCTCATCATAACCTAATCAAAGAAGAGGCAGATAGAAATAGTCATTAACTTTACACATAACACAGTCAGTATACCTTAGTCCACTGAGATGCACAAACTCTGTCTAAGCCACCATATGATTAAAAATGAAAATATTCTTTCTATATGGTTTCTAGCAGAGACATTGACAGTGAATGGAGGAGGCTTGAAGGTGTTCCTTGGAGTCCATTTGACAGCTATATCTATTCTTGGTTATTCTCCGCAGACCATTCCATCTAGAGCTTTCTAGGGAAATGCACACATGACAGATATGCATCAGTGATTTCAGTCATATGCAGATGACACAAGCAAAGGGAGAATGGCTGCTCTGCCAAAATAAATGTCAGTGAGCATCATGTTGATAACTAAAGTCAGTAGCCATGTGTGCATTAAAATATAGGTTATCCTGTGCAAATACTGTACATGTACAAATTATTAATACCCTGCATGTAAGCAACACAATGATAAGCAGAATAATGCTGTGACACTGGCCTTGTTGAACCTCAGGCACATGGTAAATTTGGATTTGTAATCCAGTAATTCTTCACTCACATTCTATTTAGGATATTCTTACTGTGAACTAAACATTGTTGAAAAATGTGAATAAAGATTTGGTGACATCTTCCTGAGGTGTAAAAAATCTACTTTCTATTTTAAGAGAGAAGTTGGCCATCGTCTTTCTTTCATTGTTGTATTTGGTCGCACATATGTATTCAATTCAATTCATGTTGTCTGTACCGATATGACATTTTCAGTATCAACTTGCCATTTTAGTAATTTTCAGTTGGCCATTTGCTTATCACACTAAAAGTGCCAATAGGATTAGGCTGTAATTTGAATATGTAGGTGGTGAGGGCATCTGTTTTGCATGCAGTGTGCAACAAATTATTTCTAATAATTCAGTGTCTGTGACAACTGTAATGTCAAGAAAGAAAAAAAATACTACAAACGATATATCCCTTTGAGACAAAGGGGACTCAGCAGACAGACATTTCTCTGCTTAAGAGCGGCTGAGAATAACTGACATACTGTAACCTATACTGTACATTTACTGCCAGACTGACAACTGCTAACCTTTTCCTCTGCTCGCATTCACCATCACTTTTCTGCTGCTCACTACACACAAACATTACACACTGCCCTATTCCTTAGGGCTACGCTTCTCTTATAACAGTATCTTTCTCATAGATGTCATTTGAAGAATGAGGAGAGGGAGGACTCGAAACAACATGGTAACATAGGGTGTTACCTTCATTAGTAGCCCATTGATATTAACGATCATGTGAAATTTTAGCATTGGTGCTCCTAATTCTGCAGTGGCAGTGTGCCACTGCATAATAAAAATAGAGGGGACACTACCCTGTTGTCACACTGGATTAACAAAAGATGTTGTTGTTCTTGTGAATATGTGGTGAAAGTTGAAAGTGATCCTACAAACTAAAGCTTGTGCTCTAATAAATAAATTGCTCATCAGTAATCATATAATCTCCTCTGCCTAAGACAGATCGATTCCATGCTTATACACAACTCATAATCATATCAAAGACATCTCTCTAAAAATCAAATTACAAAATCAAGGTTGTAATCTATAACACTAAGTGGGATGCTGCACAGCTTTCCCAATACATCAGTATGCTGCGAGCTGTGTGCTGCTAACTGCTTTTAAATACTATTCCCTCCTGTGTTTTTTGTACATCAACTAACATATTTGACCTGGCCATAAATACATCAACCATGAAACTACTGGTATATAACAGAGGAAAAAAAGAAATTCTAATGTTAAACACATCACTGTAATCTCATGCCTTTATTAATGTTGACTACATATTCTGCCACCAGCAGTCGCTTTCAGTTGAACATGCTGTTGCACCCCTACTGGCAAAGTTCAACCCTTGTTGGAGCATTATGTGATTATCTGTATTAGCTGTTCTGTGATTGTTGATTTGTGATCTATTAACTTAACTTTTTCTGAGATCAGTTTACTTTGAACCCAGTTATCCTTTAATGCTAGCTGTCTGAGGCTAGCTAATGTGTTGCTAATTGATAGAAAAATCCATGTATTAAGTGACTGTATCACTGATATGTATGTTTATTTGGTGGAAGGACCTCGAGCATGGCAGTGTGATAGTCATATGGATATCATGTACATCATGTGCTAGAGAGAACTCCATAAAGCTTTGTCTAGGTCTGTCAGGAGTTATCTATAAACAACTGAAGGCCTCCCAAGGCCGCCAACATATATCTATGACTTTCCTTTGTTTCTTCAGAATTCTCCACGGAGACTCTGCGTATTCTGCGTATTTATTGCTTGTGTTTGAATTAAAGAGATGCTTGACTTCAGCCAACCTCAGTCTATTTGATAATTTCATCTATCAATTTGGTCCTTTGAGCCAGATTCCTGGTTGTGCTTCTCGGCCCTCTCTCCAGGCCGGAGCGGAGTAAAGTGCACGACAGAAGCCAAAATCCTTTTCCTGCCACATTCAGAGATAAAGGTGCTTGCGGGCTGGAGAGGGTCTGGAGGCCCACGGATTCCTTTTTGAGGTGAGAAGTTGTCTCTTTAATTGACAATTGAGTTGTGAAAAAGGCCTAAGAATTGTAAGCCCAGCATCTAGCTATATGGGAGAAAGTTTTGTGGTGATTTTACAGCTATATTAGATTGGCAACCTTTGGGAGAGTGAAGGGAGAATAAGGTGTGTCTACCTAAGTTAAAAGTGTGAGAAGAGAAAACCTAAAAAAACAAAAGGGGGGGGGGGGGGTATGTAGCTTATACTAAAAATGAAAATAAAACAATTTTTTTTTTGTTTCTTTTCATGTGTTCCTTTTTATGGTAGTGAAATAACCAGACAAGGGTTACCTCACGGTGTCAACAAATTGCCTGGAGACTGGAAACATTTACTACAGTGCTGTACTTTGCATTGTCACTTAAGGGGCATTCAGACCTACATTAGCGCTGTAAAAAAAATGCAGCCCTGGTGGA
Source organism: Euthynnus affinis (assembly GCA_029490765.1). NCBI lineage: Eukaryota > Metazoa > Chordata > Actinopteri > Scombriformes > Scombridae > Euthynnus > Euthynnus affinis. The sequence continues at coordinate 18,652,151 of CM055842.1, read as the reverse complement.
TTACTTTGTATCATGAATGTCATATTTGACTATTTACCTCATGATCGTTGCAACAAAAGATTAAATGGTTGCCACTGTGATAACTTTACAGAGCATTACAAACTGCTGTGTGTTGTTCTGGAATCTGATAAGCCTTTAAATCCATTAATATGTAGCTCCAACTCAACTTCCTTGTTTATATTTAATTTTCTAACTGGTATCTTAAACAACACGCTCCCACCAACACAGCCTCTTGCACTGTTTGATGCAGGGCTGATTTCAGGTTTGAATGCTGCATTAAACTTGACGCTTCATTGATAATTCTCTTTTTTTCTTCCTGGCAGGAGGGACAATTTCACACATGAAAAGAGAGGGCAGAATGATCAACAAAAAATTATTCTTACTAAAAATCTTACTTATCTGGAGACTGTTGACACCTTGTGTTGATTCAACTTTTATTTGAGGACAAATTATTACTGTAGGTTTGGGTTAGAAATGTAGGAAGTTACATAATCCCATACACTGTTCTCACAAGTAACACAATCTACGTATGTGTGTTTTACTAAAGCTAGTTTCTTGCCCCTGATAATGTACAGACAAACTCATAATTATTTACTTGAAAAAGCCATTGAATAAACCTTATAAGGGAATATAGTAATAGATAGGTTCCTTATCTATAACTCAAAAGAAAATATTCAAATCTTGTGAAATGTGGACAAATTGCTGAAAAAAAGAGATGCCAGAATAGCAGATATGAACAGACATGAAAAAGAATAGATATATGTAAGAGAAACATGGAAAGACATTTATGGACATACAAAAACAGCATACAGATATACAAGCAGACAGGCACAGAAACTGGTAGACAAATAAGGACAAGTAGTGCTGCAGCATAATGACCAAACATAAATATTGTAGAATAGACAGAACATCCACTGAGTGCAAACAAGAACATCAAGTTCTTCACAGTCAAGATCCAGTACAGTTAATGTCTAAGTCAATGTCTTTGTCAAAGTCAATGTCTGTTATAAATTGTATAATTTGATATAAAGTGATATCTCTAAGAAATCATGGGTTCTTATCAAATAAGCAACACACACACACACACACACACACACACACACATTCTGTCTAAGGGCAATTAATATAGTGCACTCCTAAATCCAATCAGGAATAAAAATATCACACTTACCAAACTGATGTGTGTTCAATTTCAGACCATAAAGAGATTTGTATAGCTTTTAATTAACATTTTGCTAGTAATCTATTTGATGAAACTTATAGAGGACCCCCTCTGTCTTCAATTGATCCTGACACCCAGGTATTGCCAACGCCTTGTTTTACATCACAGCTTTTCTCACCATGTGATGTGGTCAATGCATTACTAGCTGTAGACATTAAGAAATCGATTGATAAGGATAATCTTCCTCCTCCACCTTCCTCCTCTTCCAATATTTTTAAAGCTTGCTGCTCCAAGTATAGTCAACTACATAACATATATCTTTAACCTCTCACTTTTAACTGCCACAGTTTCTAAGGTCTAGAGTGCTGCTTATGTAACTCCACACACAAAGGTGATGGAACAGCCGACATTAACAATTATAGGCCTATCCCTGAACTATCTTGCCTTGCAAAAATACTAGAATCTCTAATAAATAATGAGCTTAAATCATTTCTCTCAGCACATTCTATTTTAAGCATACACAAATCGGGTTTTAAAGGAAAGCACAGCACTGTTACTGCTGCCATACTTGTTTTAAATGATATTATCTTGGCTTTGGATAGAAATAAACATTGTGCAGCTGTTTTATTGATCTTCCAAAGGCATTCAATACAGTTGATCATGCATTGTTTTTAAAAAGTCTTCATAATATTTGATTCGATGAAATTGCTTTTAAATGGTTTCAGAATTACAACTCCCAGTTCTTCTAAATAAGTGCTGACGACTTTTGTGTTTGCCACTGCCTTTTATTTAACCAAATTTGAGAGTTAATATCTTACACTGCTCTATAACTTTTATTCTTCTGTTTTATCTGTCTTGTTCTATTTTAGCTTCTTTATATTTCTAATGTTTAATCATATTTAATGTCTTTTTATATTGCCTTGTGTTGCTTTTATATTCTGTTTTGATACCTTTATGCTCTATATAAAGTAATTTAAATTGCCTTGTTGGTGAAATGTACTATACAAATAAACTTGCCTTGCCTCATCTTGCCTTATGAACAGACAGCAGTTTGTGACTATTGGAACTATTAAATCTGAATATGTGCATTAATGTTCTTCTGTTCACTCTGTATAGAGAAGATATTGTTTCTCTGTTACTGGGTGTGATATTCATCTTTATGCTGATGATACTATTTTTTACTGTAACACAATATTGTACATTGTGCTGCTAAATAACTTCAACACTGCTTTACTGATTTTCAAGTTGCACTCAATAACTACAAAGTTGTTCTTAATGTAGAGAAAACTAAATTCATGCTTTCCACCAGAGCTAAAAATATTGTGTAGGCGGGTGGGAAAATGTGACATTAACGATTAACGCCACCAGAGGGCACTGTTTTAATTTGGGGACCCCCTGTGAGGGCAAGGGATTTTGGGAAATGGTAGAGGTAGAGAGAGACCGGAAGAAATATCCCATCTTGTTTACCTCGATATGACCACGCAGTGTGTTCTGCTGTTATGGACTGTTTCTGAAGGTAAATATCTTATAAAACGTGACTGTTGATACAAAATATCGAGTGATATACGTTTAAGGGTGATCAATATGTACATATTGTAAGATGTTGTACCTGGATGTTTCTGTATTTGTTAGATGTTGACAGACATGCGGACGGTGTGTAATGCATGTGGGAGAACCCGATGTAATTCTGTCCCGTCATCCTTTCTGTTTGTGCTCCTGGACAGATGCACAAGTCAGTATGTATTTTAGTTTACATATTCATCGTAAAATTTCAAGGAATGTTAATGTACAATTGTTAATTGTGTATTAATGGGCTCTTTTGTGTTTATAGGGATGAGCCACTATAGCTATTTTTCACCCTTTTGTACTAGCCTACGTAGCTAAAGCTATTTTTGCACTCTTTTGTACTAGCCTACGAAGCTAAAGCTATTTTTGCCCTCTTTTGTACTAGAATCCTTATTACTGCAGTCTTTGTATAGGTGATTTAACACTAATAGTTCATGGTTACTGATGCTACAACTATACCGAACACAGAGGAGAGTCCTCAGCTGGTACTGATTTTGTTTATATGAAAGGGCTGCTTGTTTTGCTTTAAATCTTTAATTTTATTTTACTTTATTTTTCTATCTGGGCTGAACACCAAATTTTATCATTCAGAATAAAGACCCCAGAAAGATATTTCTGTGTCCTGTGCCGGTTTAATTTTCGCCAGGCTACAATTGATTATGAGAAAACAAGTATCTTGGGCTTTGGATGTATGAGAAGAAAACTTTTAAACATCATATGACTAATTTGGTGAGCAGATTAAGGGCAAAATAGATTTCTGGCATTGTAGAAGGACACTTATTGAGGCAACTTTTCTATCAGTATTGGATTATGGTGACATTTTACACATGCATGCTTCAGCTGCGACTCTGAAGCCCTTTGACATTGTTTCACTAAAATTTATTACCGGTCATAATTATAATACTCATCATTGTGAGCTGTAAACTAAGGTTTGGTGGCCCTCTCTCTCTGTAAGGTGTGATAGACACTGGGTTTTATTTATTTATTAGGCCCTTACTGGTTTTTACCCCCTTACATTATTTCATGGTTGTCTGTTAAAACAGGCTCTTATCAACAATGCTCAAATTATTTGATTATGTTGCAGGTGCTGGCTGTTTTTACTGTGCCTGGAAAATCCAGTTTTTTGTACTGTGCACCTGCGACCCGGAATAATATGCAGAACATTATAAAACTTACCTCATTTTTATCCTTAGGGCAATTTAAATTTTTAATTTAATTTTATTTCACTTCCAACTGCTCTTGTTTTTAACTGACTCATTTGCTGTAATTTTAATTGTTTTACTTATCCTAAGGTTCTGAATATGTTTGTACTTTTGCCATTTTGTATTTTTCTATTACTTTTAGTTTTTTATTTATTGACTTTTTTATCTATGCATCTTATCTGTGTTTCTTGGCGCTTAGGATGTGTTGTTTGTGCTTTGCTTGGCTATATTATAAATGAGGTCTCCCTCAATATATATCTGAGTGTAAATGAAGGTTGAATTAATTAGAGTTTGTTTGGGTGTGGGACACTGTATCTCTTCTCTCTCCCTTTTTATTTTTGCTACCTCCCCCCCACCGTATCTCGACAACCGTTCAGTTGATCAACTTCACACTTGACAGATGTACAGTGCACCCAAGGAAGTGCACTGTTGAGTGTGAAGTTGTTTGGATGAACGGTTCTCGAGAAGTAAATAAAAATACCTCATAAACAACATTGCTTCTTCTTCTTCTGCTCGTGGAGTCAACAAGCAGAAATATGGACTAACTACTCTGCTGTTGCAGCCCACATTGTGGTCATAGGTTGGATATATCTGTAGTGAGACTGAAGCTCTACTATGTACAGTGAATGAAACGTGGCATGTATGCTTAAGACTTAATGCAGGATGTCTCAGACGTGTTTTGAACAGGCACTGCAGCTCATTAAAAAAAAGAAAGATCAAGCAAATCTACTGTATGTCTGTCTGCATGTGTGTTTTTCACATATCTCAAGAACCAGTCATCTGATTGCCTTCACACTTGGCAGGTGTATTACTGGGGACCCAAGGGCATGCATTGTTGAATTTGGTGCAATTTGGACATGCAACATGTTTAATATTAATAAACTTGGAAGAAACACTGAGTGATAATATATATATGGAGGCAGTAAAACTAGCCAATAGGAGTGCAGACACTCCTATTAGCAGAGCATAGATTGAGCAGCTCTGGAGGACAGACAGCAGGAGAACCAGACATGCATAGTTGCTCTGGAGGATGACTTGGAGGCCAGAAATGTGGGTGGAACTGCTCTGCAGGCCAGTGGCCTAAGTGGGACCACTCTGGTGGTCAACCAGAAGGCAGGACAGATGGACAGAACTATTCTGGAGGGTAACCACAAGGCAGGACAGATGGACAGAGCTGCTCTGGAGGTCAACCAGACACTAGGACAGATGGGTGGAGCAGTTCTGGAGGTCTATGATGTAGATGGGGCTGCTCTAGAGGTTGAGGATTGGGGCAGAGTGTAGGACAGGCAAACTGTTGGAGTCCAAAGCAGGCGGGCAGCTGGAGGTCTGGATGGGTGTCAGTGAAGACGGCTGTCTGGAAGTCTGGTTGGGTGATGATTGGGGCGGGCAACTGGGGTTCAGGCAGGGCATCGGCAAGGATGGACAACTGCTGGAGGTCTGGCTGTGCATCAGCAGGGGTTGCCAATGGCTTGGGAACAGGCTTGACATCAGCAGGGGCAGCAGGCGGCTCTGGAACAGGCTGGGTGTCAACAAATGCTGCTGATGGCTCGGGAACTGGAACAGGCTGAGCACCAGCAGGGACAGCCGATGGCTCAAGAACAGGCTGCTTGGGCAGCAGAGACTATGGCGCTGGGCAGTGGATGGCCTGTGGTGCCAGGAGCCACAGGGACCCTATCTTTTCGAGACTCCACGGTCCCTTTAATGGGTGACCACTGGATGTCAGGGTGGCTCCTCAGTTGTTCCCAAAAAGGCTCCTGGAGTTCAGGGAATGCAGGATCAGGACAGGGGGGTAGCAGGCTTGCAAGCTCAGGACAGGTAAGTTATGGGCAAGCCGGATCAAGACAGACAGGCTGCAGGCTCACGAATCCGAGCCCAATTGACTGGAGTGGAGTAGTGCAAGCAGTCCGGGGCGCAGGCTGAAGGCTAGTAGACTTGAGTGCAGGCCATGATGCAGGATGAAGGCTAGCAGGCTGCAGGTTAGCTGGCTGGGAAGCAGGCTGAAGGCTAGGAGGCCGGATGCTAGCTGAGAAGGAGGCTTGAGCAGTCGTCAAGTTCTCTGCTGTGAGAAAACCTCCTGGAGTGCCATTTTCAGAGCTGCTTCTTTGGAGGTGTTGCTGCAATAGTTGTGTAGTGTTAATCACCTCACCAAGTTTGTCCGCTGGATCTGTGTTTGGCCAGATTGTTCTATCACAGCTGCTGTAAGAAAGACAGCAGGGATACAGGGGTGGACCCAAATGCCAACATTTGAGGAAGAGCTTGATGCAGTTCAATTACTTAATACACAAAATGGAGGCATAAAGGCTTACAGCACGGCGAGACAGGCAAGGCTCAAAATCAGAGAAGGAAGTCCAAACAGGCAAACAAATCTGAGCAAGCAAGAATCAAAAGTCAAATAAACAGACAAGGTCCAAAAAGGCATGTAACACATCTCAGGTACAACAGATGAACAGAACACAGATACAGAGGCTAGAGAGCAAGACATGAAGCACATGCAAAATTAACAATCTGGCAGAGTACAATTGGAAGTGGGCTGGTATAAGTAGTGAGTGGCTGATGAGGGAATGAGTTGCAGGTGAGGAATGGGCGGAGTAGGCCAGATAGTTGCAGAACTGATGAGAAGTGGGAACAGGTGTGAAGACTGGGAAAGGAGGGAAAGTCCGAGGGCATCTGGTAGACATCTTGAGGATGACAGATATGGGGAATTGGAGGAAAGTACATTGCCTGGGAGAAGTGAGCAGGTGCTGGAGACAGAGACAGAGGGCAATGCAAAGGGCTATGGGTGACGTTGTGTGGCTGCAGAAAAGGACTGAGGAGCTGATTGTGATTATATTGCTTTAGTTTGATATTGACCATGAGTGATAGACAAAAAATTAACATAAAGTCAATTAAAAGTTGAGGCAGAGCATACAATTATAAACACTGAGGTTGAGTTGGCTGATCAGTGTGAAGGTAGCAGCGTGATAGGTTGGAAGATCAGTGGATTCGACAGAAGGCAATCAGCGGTCAGCATGGTGTGGCAGAGTCAGCTGAGAAATTTTGAGGTCTGATCAGCTGGACATCCGTTGATTAGTGCACTGTCAGTGACATTGTGGCCTGTCAAAACAAATGCTATGTGTCCATTTTGTTGTTCTGTCTTTCTCTTCCTGTCTCTTCACCCTCAGGTCTTTCATCTTATTAGTTTTTGAATAGTGACTTAATGTAAAAAGAAAACCTTTGAATTGCAAAATTGAAAATATTCTCTATGTGAGCACCTCTATTGATTTATGTGTCTTGCAGCCCTGGGGTGGCATGCGTCCTTGTAGAGTCAATGATTAACACTTCAAGTGAGTCAGGGCTGTCAATATCTGGTAGTGACTCAGTGTCAGGACTTTTGACATTTGGTCTCCATGTCAATATTTTTATTTCTTTCTCCACCACTCCCTTACTTCAAAAATATTTTTTCTCTTTTTCAATTTCTTTTCAAAATATGTTGTCAATATTAGGCAACCAAAGTTATTACAAGGTTGTTAAATACAAACTTTCAATGCATAGGATTTCTACTACCTGGATGTATTCTCTGTTGGTGACCGATGGACCAATGAGAGACCAGGCTGCCTTCACTGCCTCTTTCTCCCCAGTTTAATTCTTTTCACTATTCTTACCTCTGCTTCCTATCTATCCAAACTCTCATCAGCTTCCTCTTGCCTCTTCTTTCTCATTTTAGTACTTTTTTTTATTTGCTTTTCACCTTTATTTGTCTCCACCCCTTTGCTGAACTACAAAAAGCAGATGGTTAGTAAGAGAGTAAGGCCATCTCCTGCTTTAGCCTCCACTGTATCTGTGTCATGTTTCTTAGGCTTGGCTGACCTTCACACAGTTCAGAAGATGCCAGAAGGAAGTCCTGACACTCCCACATGCACACACACACACACACACACACACACACACACACGTTGTAATGCACTAAAATACAGTATGCTCTCAAAGACATGCACACGCACACACACATGCATTGCCTGTAAATGATGAGAAATGATTTGCTGACAGATTAAGTGGAAAGCTTAGTATGTGTCCCTCTTTCTTGCATTTGTGTGTGATTATGTGTGTGTTTGATTGCACAGGCATGTACAGCATACTATATTGCTCGTCTAACTCACCAATCTATTCCCAACACCAAAACCTTTGACAGATTTATGATTCTCTGCCAGTGGTAAACAGTGTTGGCAATTAATCACAGTATTAACAAAAGCGAAGTAAAGATATTTCTCTACTTTTATCGTTCTGTCTCACAGTTCAAATTAAAGTCATACTTTTATGCTGTATTTTTCATCAGTGTTTTGTTATTGTCTATTGTTTATCGGTTTTATTCCTTTCTCCATTGTTTTTCTTGCTTTGATTTATTGTTGTCTTGCACTCTGTGGTGTATTGTTTTGAATGGAACTGCTAATGTGCAGTTGGTTTTGTATCCTCAAGTGAAAGAGTTGATAAAGACCAGCCTTCACTTCCTCATGAGAATGTTTCCAATTAAAATGGGTGTTTCTTGCTTCTTAAGGGTTTTTATCAACATCTGATTGCCTCTTTAACAGCCTAGCTCACACTGATTTTGTTGCAGCTTCATCTACAGGGTTATACAAGTTTCATGAATGATTAATGAGTCAACGAGAACAGGCCGCTTCAGATTTTTTGGCTTCTAATTAGGAGTATTTATTGGCCTCAATGTGAAACTATGTTAAAATATTGACAACAGTAACAAAAGACCTAGTTTTGCATGTACAGTATATGTCCAAGATGAAGCAGCTCAGTTGCATGGAAATTACATTGTCACTGTTGCCTGGATACAGAGACTGTTGGATTCTGTTAAGATAGAGATTCAAGGTCCTTTTAAGTCCTTCCTGTAAAATTCAGCTTGGGAAAACTTGCCATGTGACTGCAGATAAAACAGTGCACTGTATATTTTGTATAGTATGAGGAAATAGATTAACATACTGACAAGTGCCCTGCAGCAATTCAAATGGCAAAGGCAGAGCCTTTTTAGATTTATATCCAGCAGTAGAGCAAAACGTAAAAAACAAGAAAGAAAATAGTGAAAGACATTAAATAAAGATGTTGCCATCAAATCTTCAGTATTGAACATATGTTATGGAATCAGAGCCTGTGTTTTCATTTTGAAAGAATTCTCAGTCCAATAGTTCTCATTTCTGAGGAGCTGAAATCTGAATAACCCAGAGGCCTCATTTGGCAAAAAATAAGCATCCAAATGTGTCGTAGTGTGTGAGAAGCACATGCCAAGGCAATGGGTTTGTGTGAATGAATGACTATTTGGTTGTGAAAACCATGTGATTGTCTCTGTCTTGCAGGACGAGAGTTAAAAACACACTTCTGTTGTTCTTGCAGTAATCAGGTGACAGTTCCTGGAGGTTTGGAAATGATCAGAATAGTTGTTACATTTGAAAAAAACAGTTTCAGTGGTCACAGAAGTAGAAGAGCGCAGCTGAGAAAGAATAACAAACAAGGTTCAAATCATATAAAGTAACATGGCCTTGGAAGTGTACTATGTAAGTGTGTTGTGTGCTTTGAGTGTGCGTCTGGGTCTGATGTTGGGTCTATGCAATGTGTACATGTAGAGGTAGAGCACTGCATTACTTTTATATTTTTAAAGGGGACATATCATGCACATTTCCAGGACTTTATTTTGATTGAACTAGGGTTCTACTGAAATTTATGCAGCCTCTCAATTCAGCCTCTGTCTGAAACAGGCCATTTTAGCTCCTGTCTCTGTAAAGCCCTTGTCCTGATGAGTCCACTCTGTTCTGATTGGTTCTTTACTCCAAATGTCAACTTCTCAAATTCAGCTGTACATGTTTGAGCTGAAATATGATCCGAAATGCAAGTGGACAATGCAAACAACCTGAGCAACAAAGGCTACAGAACAGGGCGGCTGTTTGTGGGCAGGCGTGAACAATCTGGTGTCAGTTAGATAGGGAAGTAGAGGCAACTTTGCAAATGAAGTATTCAAAGCAGGCTGAACCCCTGGCCTTAGACTTTCAGGGAGCATTTTACCTATGTTCACCTCATATTTTAGAACTGTCTATGTTTGACACAGACATTTGACATCATAACAGTATATAAATGACAGAAAATCAAAAAATGATGAGTGGTGAAAAGCATGCTATTTCCCTCCCAAATAAATAATTTTTAGTCTGTCTTTCATTTGCGAACTAGGGTTAGTTGTGTCAACCTTGAGTTTAACTAAAAAAAGTCAACACACATTTTCACCCATGTGAAGACTAATGGATTGAGGGTGGTTTGGCTCAGCAGGTGCAGTGTTGTTTGTTCTATTATTTGGTTTTAAATTCTAGTGTTTACCTATTTGGAAAAAGCAGGTAAAAGTGTGGATAATTGCCATCAGGCTGTGGGATATTAAAGGAAACCATAGAAAATAAGTTGGCTGTTTTTCATCTGTACTGTAAAAACAAGAGCAGACTAGCTAATTCAATTTTGCATTCATGTCAAAGTACGCCAAGGACAGACACAAATATGTGGTGTACATTTTCACTTCATTAACATTTCTTTTCATTTTGTTTCTCTATGAACACAGTTGGAATTTGTGGTACCATTTTAGAACACACCTACTTTCTGAATATCAAACCTTGCAGCTCAACTCTGGCCTATATTGTATGAAAGGGGCCAAGAGCATATGTCTCACTCACTCTTGATTTTCTCTCCCACTTTCTCAGAGGTATAAGTAGGGAGAATGTGTAGGAGGAAAGTTATGTAGGATATGCCTTGTGCTCTGGTAGTTTATCTGCATTGTCCTGTGTTAGCCAGAAGTACATTCAAGTTTTTATTGGTCAATGCTTTGCTCTGTATTTCTTTGTGGTTACTTCATTTAAAAAATACAGACAGACTCTCAGCAATACTGGCCTCTCACAGATTTCATTTATTACTGATGACATTCCTTTCATGAGAAATGAATATATTGTTGTTGGAGGCATGATGATGAGGAAAATGAAGCATGGATAACGCCAAGGTCAAGATAATTACCACAAAAATAGCCTAAAATAGCCTGTAAAGTGATTATTATTCATCTTTTTTGCCAAATCATATTATTTTGTCATGGCCTGGTAGCAAATGTTACAAGTCCACGTGCGAGTCTACTGCCCGGGGGTTGAGAACCAGGGGCAATGTTTCTGCAAAAGCAAAAGGTATTGCAATGTGACATGACGCCATAGAAATACTGAGTGATATGGAAAATATGAACTTACCTAAAACTTTAATTAAAAGCTGTGTCTCTTTTACTGGCCAGGTATATCTACACATTTTGGTAAATAAAGGCAAGTCTCAATTAGATCTAAATTAATTGTTTTTGCACTTACCACAGATGCAGTTTTGTTTTTCATATGCAATCATAAATCAGTAATGAGCAAATCTCTGAAACACAACAGCAAAATATATCTCTCTATATTATCTCTCCCTCTAAATCCAATTCAATTAAAAAGGGCTTTATTGGCATCAAAGTTTCAAGAACAATGTTGCCAAATCATCAAAATACAATTTGTCCAAATATTTGGACAGTGCACAATAACAGAAATATGAACATTCTCTCTATTTCTCCTTAGCTTAGCATATAGCTTGATGTGCAACTTAGTGGCTCCACTTATGTAGCTCTCTCTCCTCAAGTGGGTCTCTCTCTCTCTCAATACAAATCCATCTACCAGACACCTGCACAACATAGGCCACATACAGCAATCATCCATGATTTAACACTGCTCCTCATCATCACAACAATGCTTGCTAGTACATAATGTTAGCCAACTACAGCACACCTGCATGACAACTATAGGATTTACTCACCATTAGTAGCAACACTTGAACTGAATGAAACTATTAGTCATGGTGCCATTTTCTCCCAACTACTCTCTATCTCTCTCTCCCTTTCTCAGTGCGTGAGATTGGTGAGTCGGTTTGAAGCCTTGATATGTCCCTGACCCTGACTGCTGTTGCTGTTGTTCAGCTAGCAGTATCTGTAACTGTAGTCTTGGTTGTAGTGTTAGCCGCTTGACTAGTCAGCTGCTCATGAGCAACAGCTTGCAACATTGCCCCACTTAACTGCATTTCTGATGTTGTAGATACATCTTTACATTTTGTGAAAAATCCATCCATCTATCTCTATTTACCCAGGCAAGATTTGTTTAGCACAAATTATCAGTTTCAAAGCAATACAAGTGAAATTAATGTATTATTTTTATTTTATTTTTAAACTGATTCCAAGGTGTGGTAGCTGCCATACCTGCTACACTCCAAGTGATGTCTATGTCGGGAACTTCTGCCCCACTGGTCTTGTTTGCCTGCTCTGACTGCTTTCATGTTGCCAAACATAAGCCGTTTTATCTCCCATTTATTTCAAGTAAAGTCCCTTTAACTTTACTGGCTCTGCCTTTGTGTCTATGGCTGGGATTTCTTCCCTGTTATTGAGTTCATAAAGTGTTACATTTACAAATTTAAACCTGTGACATAGCAGTTCAAGGCAATTACTATCAACTTTACAATAAAAAAAGAATACAGCTGTTGCATGCTTCCTACAGCAATAATTACCAAGCAGGGCTTTGTTACATCAGCTGTCTATGTGAGTAAGCTGCGGTAACAACCAACTTTGATTCACACACATTTAGATGCTTACGAACATGCACACATTCGTTAACTTGCAGTTTCAAATGACAATAAAATAAAATTCCAAAAGTCTGTCTTGCTTTTCTGGATCCAAGTTCTAATTGTTTCCAGTCTCAGCTATATGACATGCTAGGGTGATGCTTCACTACAAGTAACTTGGTATGCTGACTCTGTTGCTATCATCATGGGCCATTATCTTCAGGCTGATGCCAAGATGGCTGCAGTTACAGTTTGCAGTTTTGTTTAACTATATTGCAACGCTGCTCGATCTTGATCTTGCTTCACTTCATCGGTGATCATTCATTAAATCCATCCATTGTTATGTTATGTAATTGTAGGAATCATAATTTTTCTAATACTTCATGATACCCAATGTCTGTAAGTGTCAAATGCAAAAGAAATATCAAAGTCAAAGAGCCATGATGACTAAAATTAGAAAAAAATAATAATAATAAAAACAGGGTAAAATTAATTTTTGGTCAACATCAGAGCCTGGGAATCTTTGGCATTTTCCACTATTTTACATTTAATAGACCGAATGGTTAATCAGTTAATCCAAAAAAAAAAAAAAAAGGTAGATTAATTAATAAAAATAACTGTAATTCTGCTAGCACAGCTTAACTAATTTGCATATTCATATCCCATTACAATTGAGGCACAACTGTGATAATACATTTTAATACCAGGTACAAATGCAAAGACCTATGGATCGGATGTCATTATCCAGATAATGTATCCTGATACACATCACATGTTAAGTTAGATTCCTTTGTTCAAAGAGCTGCATTCGCAATGTTGTAACAGCTATGGTGTGACAATTCTCTCCAATTTTCTGTGTGTTTTTATTGCTGGTGATGGACAGCACAGATAATATGGGTATTTGCAGCCTAAATCAGGCCCATTTTTAAAAATTTTCTTAGAAACACAATCCCAGGCTGGCCAATTACAACTACTGTGCTGACTAGCAAGAATGTGGAGGCCTACCAATCAGGAAATGTCAAGTGTCTCTTGTGAGATGGTGGAACCCTCTCTTTGACACGCACAACACACAAATACAAATAACATTAATTTACAAATAATCATTACCATTTAGCCATTTATTTAAAGGCATTATTCGAAAAGAAAAGTTTTGAGGCTGCTTTTAAAGGAAAGAGTCTTAGCACATTTCACGTCCTCAGGGAAGCATTGCAGCAACAAAAGGAGCATAAACTAAAGACAGCTTCACCAGACTTTGAATTTACCCTGGTGACAATAAGAAGGCTAGAGCAAGATGACCTGAGAGGTCTGGGTGGCTCAGAGCGTCTAAGCATGCACAAATATTATGGAGTGAATCTATTAAGCACTTTATAGACAGGCAAAATAACCGTAAAGTCAATTCTATTGTGTACTGGGAAGCAATGAAGTGATTTGAGGGTAGCAGTAATAAACTCTTTTTTTCAGTCCTTGTTGAAAATTTGGCTGCATCCTCCTGAATAAGCCCCACTGTCTTCTGAGGGAGATTAAGAAGGCCATTAAAGTGGTCTACTCTGCAAGTTACAGAAAAGCCCACACTTCTCTCTACCTTTCTGTAAAATTGTTCACAACTCTCACATCACCCAAGGCCTCACATTCCTTTGAAAGTGTGAAACAGAGACCTCCTACCCATATAAGAGAATAATTGGGCAAAGTGACAGCTGCAAAACCCAACTTCTGTCCAGCACATTGTACAGTAGCAGGTGATTCGAGGAGACCATACCAGACTGCAACCCAATGTTGTCTACCCACTTCTGTCTCTAATCAGTAGAGTATCAGTATATGCCAATATTAGCATGCTAACATGCAAAATAAGAGGCTGAACATGGTAAACATTATACCTACTTAGCATCAGCATGTTGGCATTGTCACTGTGACCATGTTAGCATGATTTTGTTAGCATTTAGCTTTTTTACAGCTTACTTCCATCAGTCTGTAAGTGCAACAAAACCACTTGGTTAAGGTTGGAGACTGTGATCGGTCTCAACACCCTCCTACATCCTCTACAGCTTTATAGGCTGTGACACAGATTTTCTTAATCAGCTTACTGTGAGTGAAGGTCTCATGCATGAAAATACTGTTCTCTGCCAAAGTTAGAACAGTTTAAATTATTTCACATGAGATGTTTCTCTATTTGTGCTTTTGTCTTTTTGTTTTTCTCTGACTCCAAGTGGGCAAAGTTCAGTTTGGAAAAGGTGTTGTCACATGTGATGACAGTTGTAGGTAATGACCATTCTTGTGCTGGTTAGTGAGCAGAAGCTTTACTTCACATGCTGATATAAACTTCTGCAATTCATTTTCAATTCTCCATTACTAAAATAATTTTGTTGTTGTTGGTATGGTTTGAGATTGACTACAGTATTTTATTGATAATAGAGAAAGCACTGAAAGGTATCTGCAATAAAACCATAATTGATTGGCACTATATAGGTTACAGCTTTTGCACAATGTATTAATGTACCAATAAGTTGAAGAAGAACCAAAGAAGGACACTTCAACACATGTGCTATCAGAATTCTGCCAAATCTAGAAATCTGTGAAGCTATTGCTCATGCTTAAAGGAAGCAACCTCTATTAGTTTGTTTTGTTTAGTTAAGTGAACAAACATAAATATGTGTCTGACCATTGGCCCAGTGCTAATTTTTCACTGTGACATTTTCCGTATCTGGGTGTGGTTGTGTGTCTGTATGTGTTTGTGTGACTACACATACTTGCAACTGTTTATGTGTGTAGGCCTAAGGTTGTGTGTGTGGATGCACATGCCCTTGTATCCGTGTGTAATGAGGTGGCACATTAGTTGCATCTGTAAGGGGGCTGAAACAAAAACCTCAAAGCCCTCTTTTGTTTTAGCAGCCATATGGTCATGTTTAATTTCTTTGCCTTGTATTAGACAGAGAAAGAGGTCTTTATAAAGTGTGAATTAGTCTTGTTAAGCCAGTTTCATGGTCTTTTCATCAATACATTTCACTTGGGGTGTCTGCGGCAGTGTGGGTGGATGTAAGAGTGTTCGCTCACGCAAGTGCGCTTTTGTGGAGACTTCTTCTAGTATGCGTGGGTGTGTGTTTGGGGGCATTGGTGTGTGCATAAGCTAGTGTAATCATATGTGTGTAATTTGGGGGTTTTCCTGGGTCTGGTTTATATCCCCAGTGTTAATCAAAAACAGATAAAAGTATCAAGGAGTCAGACATAGGGCGACCTATTCTGATACTTTTTCTTTCTCTCTCTCTCTCTCTCTCTCTCTCTCTCTCTCTCTCTCACACACACACACACACACACACACACACACACACACACACACACATTGATTATGGCAGTATAAACAGGAAAGTTATCAGTCTCAGGGGTGGTACTGATTTCACAGGAAGGAAAGACTGATAGCTATATGGTTTCCACATATTCTCTGACTACATTGCTCTAAACTAATATTAGACTGTCTCATTGCAGTTTATATGGAATACAGCCACCTAATTTCTTTTATAAATAAATTCTCCTTACAGACTTCATCGCGTGTCAACCGAAACATGAAGCAAAAATGAAATAATAAGAAAAAAGCCCTGGTTCCTAAAATATGGAGAAAGAAAAACACTGTGCAGCCGGCTTGTCAGAAGAGGTGCTACACTACCTTGTGTGGCTTCAGTGCAACAAAAAGAGCAAGAAATATCAAAGCAGAGAATCAGCTATAATGTTATTTTTTAATCGTATGCCATGTTGAGAATTACTCAGAATAAAGGCATTTGTAATGTGATCAATGTTTTGAACAAAATACTTTAAAGTGACTAACCTTTTTCTCCTCCCCCCCTCATTTGCTTTTCCAGTGATAGGGAAATGCTTTTTCTCCAGAGGAGGTCGGAAGGGAAATATTTTATTTTCGTGTTGTTTATTTTTCCCGTCCTGGTTTGCATATCTTTAGCCTCCAGCCAAGTGCTGTTAATTAGGTAAACAGGTAATTCCCAGCACGAGCCAAATGCTCTGTGTGCCTGTATGCATATGTGTTTGTGTGCATCAGTGTGCAAGTTTGAGCACGTGTGTGGGTGACTGCAAAGGCAAAACTGCAGCATAAAGCACTACAACAAACAATAATGTTAGCATGCATGGAGAAATAGAGTTGAAATGCTCATAGTGACAGAAAAATCAAGAGGTAAGTTATGCATAAAGTCATGCATTATTGAACAGCAGCATTTCAAAGGTGGAGAAATGCTATTCAAAAGAACCCATAAGATTTCGTTGAGTGCCAGTTACTGTACTGTACTATGCTTTCAGCTAAGAGAGAGAATGAAAAAGAAGATGGAAAAGGAGAAATATATATATATATATATATATATATATATATAATAAAAAAAAGTGGGGAGCAAAGGCAAGACAGACAGAGAAAGTAAGAGAAATGTGATATTCCCTCTCTGTGTGTCAGGCTCACTGGTGTGTGACATGTCCGTCTCAGTGGGGACTTCCTGCCTCTCCCTCCCTATTTGTTTTTTTTTTCTTCCCATCACGCTATCCACTTCTTCACCTCCCTCTGCTATTGCTCTATTTCTCCGTCCTTCACTGCCTTGTAGTTGCTGGACCTTGTCATATATCCTCTTTTCTTTGCCCTCACATACATAAATACCACCTCCTACCTCCCGCAGTGCACCCTCACACAAAACTCCTATCCACTTATCCTGTGTGCACTCTAAATCAGCTTTAATGTATTCATCTTTTCAGTGTATTTATCTTTCATTGTGATCCAGATTGGCCTTAAGAGAAAGCTGTGTTTATCACAACAGGTGGTGGTCCGTCACTGCTTATTGTGACACAGTTGCTATGTTCACACTGAACAGCCAGGGAAATTGAAGTGAAGCTTTCAAATGTCCAAAAATGGTACATTTGTGTAAGCTGAATTCAAGCAGTTATGTAGAACATGTTTTGACACTGTATAAGTATTGTGTTTAGATATCCTTAATTGACAAAACACTTTTTCAACAAAATAGAAGCAAGATTTATTTTAGTGGCATTTTATTGTGCCTCAAAAACAAAATACAAAATCTTAGCTGTCCACCTACTTTCCATGATGCAGGCTTTCTCTTTGTGTGTTTTGTGGTATGACTAAACAATTCAAGGGTTAAAATAATAGCAGCTTGCCACCTTTCTGACAAAGCTACTGTGTGCAGTATGAACATGCTTTTTACATGACAAAAAGGTGTGCAAGTGTGCCACAATACCCTGCAACTATATAAGTATGATGTGATTAACTAAATCCTCTTCAACTTGCCTGGAAAACAATTCATCCTTGCTGTCTACAGCTCCAGGCTTCAGCAGCATTTCCAGACAAAGTGGAAACCTCTCCACAGGTTTACTTAGACTGCCACCTTCCAGCTTAACAAACAAACAAACAAACAAAAAAAAGACAAACTCCAGGAAGCTAGGTCTTGTGGTGGCATGGAAACACAGTCATGTAATCAGATGCATTGAAATGTTTTATTTGATCAAAAAATGTCCATTTCAGTCCATTTCAACTATACGGTGTTAAACTAGCACAAGTGTGCGACAACCAGCTCAGTCTGGAGGTACAAGAAAGAACTATATGAAAGCAAAACCAGACGCTAAACAGTTGACCTTCAGCTCACTTGTAACCGCATTCAATAGAAACACTGGCATGTTATGTATCATGTCCAGAAAATTCATCCTAATTTTGCCATATCAGAAAATAGCAGATCTGTATTAACTTATGTTGTCATTCAGGATTCATATCACAGAAAGATGATATGCAGGTTCAGGAGATAAATCTGTTTGGAAGAAACATCATGAAACACCTGTTTATCATGAAACACCACTGACCCAAATGTGCTGTGTTGCAATGCTATCACTGTGTACCGTCAATCACCACTAACTGGCCGACTTGACAGTTACATCATAAATCAGAGAGGCGAGTCTTCTTAAGAGTCACTCACTATCTGGCCCATACAAACAGCTCCCCTCTCTGTGCTGAAGGAAGACTGATTGTGGAAATGAGAAATGAGTTTCTCAAGGTTAAATACACATTGTGAGACGAGCGTTTACATTCCCATCAAAGAGTGGGAGGTAAAGAAGTTAGTGACCACGAACTCCTGTTTTTCATATGTGTCTAGTTTTAATATGGTTGTACTGGATAGAATGGGGCACTTTAAAGGAGAAATCAGATATCAACTTATTTACTGTAAAGCATTATATTATTATTATAACATTATAGTAAAATGTTTTAGGGAAATGAGGCCACTCAGTATGTGAAAAATTCACTCAGAAAAACAAAGAGTATGGAAGGATCTGAAATATCCAGCAGACAGGTGTGTTGTATAGTATGGTTGGATGTGATAAGCAAGATCCTCAAATTGGTTATTTAGCAGACATCTATGCTGTTGTCTTGTCAATTTTCCTCATCTGCCTGACAATTCTATGGAAAGGTCAGTTTACTCAAATCACAAAAACACATTTGAACATTATGCACCACTGCACTTTGCTCACTACTCGCTATGAATAACAACAGTATCAGTTGGTTCAGCAAGTGCCCTAAACAACGTAAGTCAATCAGGAGCAAAAGAGGAAGTAGTGTGTCAATGTTACAGTGCTTGAAAGTCTGCTTATCAAAGGGGGTTGAGATGTTTGGAGAGGTAGGCTTGACACAGGAGACCAGGGTTTGCTTCCCGTCAGTGTTGGTTTCTTTTAACCATGACCACAATCATTCCGTAACCTTAGCCAAACAGTTAGTTTAACTCAAATCACAATCTTTGCCTAAAATCAAACTAGTTGCATTTGTGCCTAAATCTAATTAAAACCTCAACCATAGCATTTTTGGCTTCAAAATACTTGTCGTTCCATCATTTGCTTAATTTGAAGGACTTGTTCCCTCAACCCAAGCTATAACCATATATAGTTGAAAGCATTTGATTGGTGTAACCTGTTGGCAACAGTACACAACTTGGAAAGAAACGCTTCATGAGAGACTTGTCAAAGACAACAAAACGTTCCGTATCTCATCATCCATTGCAACATTTACATGACAAACTAGTGCCTGTTTCAGTCTTCTTCACATAATCCTTTAATGTTGTTTTCCCCCATCTATATATGGAGCACCACTTTGCATTTGGAGACATTGTTATAATTTTGAGAAATATTTGAAGAATAATCTGTGTTTTAACATTTCTATAAAGGGAATACGTGTATAAAACAGACTTTTTCATTCACAGCAAAGTTCTTTTGTATCAAACACAGAAAAGAAAGTAATCAAGTCATGGAGACTTGTGACGCATAGTTTGGATGTTGAATCGTTCTGCACATTATGTAGGTCATTGTGTCTCTTCATGAGCAACTGAACATATAGACAGTTATTGATCTGCTCAACATTCAGTAATGCCAGGTTCCATACAGAAGTGTCAGTGTGGCTTCCCACTCTTCACTGTACAGTGCATGCAAAGAAATGGCACAGAGAAACCATCTTCATCGAGTGGAGGTAACTTGAATTTGCAATTAACCGGTATTATAGTGACATTAGCTTTGAATGGTCTCCATAGCAATAACAGTGATTAGGTCTTGCTGAAACATAATGTAGGTGGCTGTGAACACATCACTTATGACCCATCTCATGAGACATGTCTTTTAAAACCAAACTAGGTCAAAACCTAGTATATGGCTGAATTGTGCATGGGCGATATAACTGTGGCCAATTCGTAGTCAGTGGTGGTGTCTATAATGTGAATTCCCAGATATTTAATGTTCATCTGCAATTTTCTGTAATTGTCCCAGTAATATTTGCTGGTAGAGTGTACAGTTGAGCTAGGTTTGAGTCAAATAAAAAGGTTGCAGTTGCAAGAACAATACTTTCCACTCATATCTTGGGATGTTTGATTTGGAAGAGAACTTATTTTAATTCTGACTATTATAATTATCTGTTACCTCTCCCTGCTCTTTCATCTGTTTCTATCTGTGGTGTTTTGTCAGAGTGATGGTTACTTAGGGTGCTTTAACTGTGTGATCTCCCTCATGCCTCTGTGCCTTTTTTCTGCCTCTTTCCTGGTTGATGATCATGGAGGTTGCAGTGGAAATTATAAATGAAAGTTCTGACAGCATTTTGGGTGCAAATTCAGGAGGCTTATCTCTGTGTTACTGCATTTACAGTCAAATAAAGCACACCTTCAGAGCAACTGCACCACACTAAACAGATATAACGGCTACATGAGTCTCATGTGTAACTTGCAAGTGTTTTAATGCTGTTGTTCATCGTTTGTGATGTGAAAATGTCAGAGAAATAAAGAGTTTGTGTCCTTGTATTAGTTCAGTTATAAAATCCAAACACACTGTGAAGCGTCTCACCTGCTGGCTGCTGACAGCGCTGTCAGCCAGCGAGTCTATCACAGACGGTAGAGTTGTGTTATGTTTCTGTTTAAACAGGAGTTTAGCCGACTTCACTGCATTTAACACCAGAGCTGAAAGTGTCAGAGCTCAGAGCAGGAAACACAGTCACTGCGTCATGCTGCTGTCCTCCGCTTCCATCATCTCATGCAGATTCATTTTGAAAGAGCAACAGCCAACAGGGAAACTCCAACATGGCCAGCTGACCAATGGTATAACTTCATTACTCACTCACTCATTCATTCACTCACTCACTATCTCACTCACTCACAGACAACTGCAGTTATAGGGCTGGTCCGTGGCCAGTCCAGCCAAAAAAAAACAAGATACAGCAGGCCACCTCAAACACAAATGCAGTAACTTAGTTAAACTGCATTCAGGAAATAACAAAGTCACAGAGCCTACTTCAAAAGAACAGTATGCACTTTCCCATGATAATCAAATTCTGTCTCCTAAAACAACTGCTCCATCCTCCGGAAGTCATGAAAGTCACAAAATATCAATTCCATTCTACTGAATTGAGTGTAATATTTTATATACCGATATTTACCCTTTGACAGCCAATAGGAAAATTAAATTAATGAAAAAAGCAATGAGAGGGAAGGGAAGGAAAGAAACACATTCAATAGTTTTTATGTATAATAGTAATCCAATTTGCCTGCCACTTTGACTGATTGCAATCAGCAAGGGTCCTTCGCCTCTGTATTGGGTCTGAGGCAAATGCTGCTGAAATCTAATTGAACAGCATTGTGTTCCGTCTCCATGAGGTGGTCCACTTTACTGTTTATTGCAGAGCTGACTTGCTGTGTGCATGTGTATGTGTCATCTCTCCCTTTCTCTTCGTCCCTGTTGTCCTTTATTCTGCGACTCTGTCTTGCCCTACTGCCAGACAGTTTTCTTTGTAAAACAACAAAGTCCCCACTAAATGCTGTCCAAACCTTTTTCAGACCACTCTAATCAACAAAAAACAACTTGGCAAACATTTGTAAATTGGAAACAAAAAGTTAACTTGTTCCAGCTAGAAAAGTTCTGGGCTGCAATGAGTCAATAGGTGTTGCTTGGAAAAGATAAATAGAGAAAAAAGTTTAAAAGATCACTCTGCTTTATCACATTTTAGCTCAGTTAAAAGAAAGTTGTAGCTCAGAGAAAGGCCAAGTTCCTTGCTAATAAATATCCACCATTCCCAGTTTGACATAAATTAGCTGCAGCCTCCTTTTCAAGAACATATAACTAGAGTTCATACACATTTCTCTCAAAACAATATGCCTTTAATTTTTTTTATTATATCAAGGGTTACTTACAATATTGGATAAGTGGATGACATCTATACATAACTGCAGTGGCAAATAACTGTCATAGTTACAACAAAGTCATTCAATATACCCATCACAACTAAAATGTCAATGATATCCTCAGGGTTTTTTTTCCCTCTCAAGGGAAATTAACACAGACTCCTATAAATCCAGACTTTGTAATTAGACAATGATACTACTGACTCCCATAAATACAAAGGTTATAAGTGTATTTCCTGTCGGGAGAGGGGCACACTTCCTGTGAGAGTGACAGAAGAGGTCAGAAGTCAAAGAAGGAGGTCAGCAGTCTGTTTCACATCAACACCCATCAGCTTTGTCTCTTTCTTTGCATTTACTCTCTGTTTCTGCTGCATTCTTTCTTTTTCACTTCACGCAGTCCCTCTCAGATGAAGCCTCTGTGCTGCTCACTCTTCCCCTTTCACTTTCTCACTCCATCTCCTGTTGCACCTCTCATGCTGACATGCTCTCCCTTCAGCCCCCCTAGGCTAACACGCACCAGAGAAGACCTGGCTATATCGCCCATTCAGTCTCCAAAATCAAATTACCATGGACAAAACAGAGTAATAAAAAGTAATGGGTTGTTATATGAGGTACACACTCAAAAGTAGAACAAGTCCTTCAGCACTCTGATCCACAATATTCTGTTTGTTACTTATTTCTTGCTCTGATTAAATGACTTTACAGTTTAGAGACACAAGGCTGTGCTGAACAATTCTGATAAAAATTACAAAGTTTGGTTATGTCAGTGTTTCTTTTTTTATATGTGGGTAAGAGCTGTGTGTGTTTGTGTTCATCAGTGTATGTGTGTGTCAGTGTGTGTGTGAATGGAATGTGTCAATGAGAAATGGGAATTTCTTAGCAGGAATGAACAGGCTATCCATTGTTTCCCACTTATCACTATCTACTGTGTTCAGGTGTGTCATCATCTTATCTGCTGGTGGCCCTTTAACCTTTGACCTTTAACATGGGTTTTTGCAAGAGCCAGTGGCTGTCATTCCTTCATTGATTCTTGAGATGTTTTTCAGTGGTATATTGTTCATAAACATGCGTCAAATCTTTTTTCTTTTTTTCTCATGAAATGATTAGTAGGGACCATAGCAATCAGGTTAAGCTTTGCATTATCATTTGAGAGTTACTGTGATCTATTTACTGAGATCTGGTTAAATAAGGAAATTTGGATTTGGGTGCATTTAAAGGTTTGTAGAATTTAGTAGCATCTAGCAGAATGGACTTGGCAGAAATGGAAAATATTATTCATAAGTTAAAAGCTCTAAAAAGGGCCTTAGGGGTGTTTTGGAGCCACCATAGGTTCTCCTACATGCTTGGAAGGGGAAGGTGAGGGGAGGGCTATTCAGTTAGTTGCAATCTGCAATCTCACTGCTACATGCCACTAAATTTTACATACTGGTCCTTTAAAATCCTCTTGACAGTAACAAAGGAACATACTAAATGGAAACTTAAATGTGTGTTAACACAACATTTTATTAAGAAAACAACATGAATTTACAAGGAAATCATTGCGATATATTGCAAAAAAAGAAGAAAAAGGGTGCAAAAGAATCAAACTCACTGGATGTAGAACTGGGAATCATTCGGCCCTATCTTACGCACGGCGCAGAGCGGCGCTAAGCGCAGCGCTCTTTGCTATTTCAAGACTGGTGCAGTAAGGTGTGGTCAGGCGCATTGCTGGCGCATTGCTATCTTGAGGGAGCAGAGAGCGATTGTGCTATTGACCAGCAAAACCTGGTCTAAAGTCAATGTTGCAATGTTTCACTGTTATTTTATGGGCACATTATGTAATATGCACCTACACAGGCAGGTGTACAACATACACTCAGCCTGTTACACACACAGGATGTGTAGCAACGCACACACATGCAAAAGGTAACAAATAAAAGGGTTACAATGTGAAAGATTATTATTGTGCATATTAATATAATTTTAAAAATGACATGTCAGTCATAATATTTATCAGAATTAACTAATCACAGTAATGATGGATTAAATTGTTTAATTGTTTGAAAAAATTGTGACAATACACGTAGGTATTTAAACAGACAGACAACAAATGATCAGACACAGATCGACTTTCCTTCTTCATCAATACATGATGACAGGAGGAACACATGAGGAAACAAATGAAGTGAAAACAATTATTAAACTAACGAAGGGAACAAATCTGCGCTGCTTCTATATTATTATATATATTCTTAAACATTTTTGAGATTACAGTGATCAAGTTTCCATATTTTCAGCAATTGAAACTCAGCTGATTTGACCTATTACTCCATGACTGAACAAAGTGATTTTAAAGAAACTAAAGCGGTAATTTTAAAAAATAAACCTTTTCAAAAACCATACAACGGTAAAATTGCAGCAAATGAATGAACAGGATCTTAAACTGGTGGTCTGTGGCTGACCACAGGAGGATCTAGGGTCAGCAGGGGCCTATTTGGTAAATGCGCAATCATAATAGCAATCTGCCAAAGTGCAAGCGCACCTGGCTCTTAAAGGGAATGGGAGATGACACTGTGATTAGTTTATTGCATGTTATGCTGAAAACACAGCCATGATTAATTAGGAGACTAAGTACAACGCCTTTGAACCATGCGCCTGGTGCATTGACTATTTTGCCGCCATTAAAATAGCAAAAGTGGATTTGGACATACCCCTACACCTGTCATCCTGGCCGCCACAGGTGACATGGCCAATGTTCCATACAGGAAACTATACATGGTGTCAAAGTTAAATCATGGGTTGGAGGGATAGAGTTTATTAGAGGTTCAACCTTGCAAGAATTTTTTTGTGTTAAACCATCCAATTTGCATATCTATATATTACTCTTCCCCTCCCACTTGTGGCAGTGTCACCGGACAGAGTTTATTCCCAAAGTAATCAAATCACAAGATGTGCTCATCTTTACATATATTTATGCTTTAAACTTGCATGAATAGATTTTTGGACACTTTTGGACACACAAGCTGGAAGTTGATATGTTGAATGTGTTAGCAAACAATTGCCTATTTATGAGATTGTCCTCCCTAGGAAAACAACAGGATCAGTTGTTTCAGCAGCTACCCCAAAATGATATATAGCATACTTACATTCAAGGGACAGAAACCCTCTGGCGGCTGTAGTAATTATGACAGAAACAAAATAGGAAATCAGTTGACATTATTACAGAATGACAGAGTCTGTGTAGGGAGGAGGTCAGTGTGGATGGAAGGGTCAACAAAACATCAGACACAACATTCATCCCCTCACTTTAACCACGTGGTTAATATTGTAACCGTGACAATGACAAAAGTCTCCTGACCTTAAGAAAGTAGTGATTTTAACCCAAACTCTGATGTTTCCATAACTAAGTTTATTTTAACTCAGACCATGATCTTTTTTTTTAACCTGACCAGGTTGTTTTTGTGCCCAAACCTAACCTGACCTTAACCATATTGTTCCTGCATGATAAAATGTATTTATCAAACATACTTTATTTATGTATGAGTTTTTCCTTTCCGCTGTCGCCAAGTGCTTGCTCATGGGGGGAACTGTTGGGTTTCTCTTTCTATAAATTAAAGAGCGTGGTCTAGACCTGCTCCATGTAAAAGTGCCCTGAGATGACTTTATGTTGTGATTTGGCGCTATATAAATAAAATTGAATTGAATTGAATTGAATTGAACAGTGATTTGTTACAGTTTTGGAAGGCACTGACAAATTATGATGCCAGTTGCTGCTGATATGGATGTCAGATCAGAATTTCAATCAGATCAGGTCATCTATCTTGTATGTAATATTCTGGAGTACATGGACCAACAGCATACTGTATAATTTCATGTTTAACTTTGAGGACTTGTTGCTATTGCTATTTACACACCCATCAACATAAGTGTTTATTTGGAGGTGACCTGATGAATATCTACTCTTCTTTTAGCTCTGTGTTGGTTTACACCAACCCCTGAGAAAAATTTCTTCTTCTAAAGCTACTAAATTCACCGGCTAGTCGCTGACTTTATCTGTCTGCTGTTTGGTGATGGCAGGTAGGGGCAGATTCATGGGGTGGTAAGAGGTAAGGCATTAAGGGGTGGCAGAAATATACATATGCTGATTTAATCACGATCATATATATCAATATTTGCTTGGAAAATCCCCCAAATTAAGATATTTCAACTCATTTTAAAATATTATATTATTATGGCACATGACTAAATAGAATTGAATATAAGTTTCTAAAGCTGGCATTAGAAATCAATAAATTGTTTTAGTTTTCCAAATCTTCAGACATTTTTCCAAATACATGTATTCTTTCATTGAAAATATGCCCATCACTTAACCTAAAATGTTGCCAACAATCCAAGTATCCAGTGTTGTGTCAGTAATGCTGATTAAACAGCGAAAGTCCTTTTCTTTGAGCTTCAATTTGAAAATATGTGAATAACGGAAGTGCAAACTCTCAGGTACTAAACTTTGATTGAACTGTCATTGTATTGCTGACTAATAAGGCTTTTTATTTGGGGCTTGGAGCAAATGATTTTAGTGATTGTTACACTGGTTGCTTTGTATGTTGCACTTGCTTGACTGATCTGAAATTTGGACATGTTTGTCAGTAGAATGAGCAATTTCAGAGATGTTGTTAGCTGCAGACAATCCAAAGACACTCGTAAACACCAGTGGTTATTTGGGTTTAGTCAGGATTAATCTGTCCCTCACACAATCAAAAACACGTCACTATTACTAAACAAAACACGCTTCAACAAAACAACCTCGCCACTATCCATCTGCCATTGTATTGTTGTATTTCTACTAGTGGACGTTGTCAACCCTACACACAAATTTAGCAGTCAAAAAACCCATTAGCATTTGTTGTGTGTGGCCAGGACCAGGAGAGACTTCACAGAAAGCTGCCAGCGCCGGTAGAAAACTGCCGCCTGCTGCAGGGACAGCTAGCGGCTGCATACATGGCTCTGGTAGAACCTAGGAATCTATGGGGAGCATCATATCTTGCTGCATTCACTTGCACTTGGACATCAGAGTTTCATTCTTGTAAATTTCCAACCAAACCACTTTTCATATATATATTTTTGAATTAGATTGTCCAAAACTGGAGTGGCAGCTGGAGTGGCAAGACATCTGTTGTCCCTGGGAGATCTGCCCCAGATGACAAGTAGTATACAGTGGGGTTTTTAAAGCTTTTTTGCTGAAGATAGCTCCTGCTGTTGCTGAAACTACTAACTAACTATACTAATATGAGCAGTGAGAGTGAACTAAAACTCATTGCTGAGGGGGGTGATAATTCTCTGTGGGTTCCTCAGAATGAGCGACAGTTTTTTCATTAGATGTAGTCATTTGAACCATTGTTACTATAAAAATATTTATTAGAGGAGCATTTAGGGCTTTTTAGGGCTGTGAAACATTATCTTTCTTATTTCATGTACATAAGTATCACACTAACACAAAATATTGAGTCAAAACAAAGTTAATAACTACTGACATATCTGAGATCAAAATGGTTATTTAATCGGGCGCATATCTTTATCTCAGAAAAATATAATAAATTATGCAAACCAAGCTTTGAGAGGAGTGTGATATGACAGTGGGGGCCTCTTCAGAGAACAGTGGTATTTTTTGAATGCGACTAAATTTGTTGATATTGCTCTTGTGTGTGTGTATCTTGTTTTGTTTTTTTTGTTTTTTTTTAACATCCTCCCACTCTTGACTCATCCTTGTTTGTTGGTTTGTTTATTTTTTTCCCACTTTGTTCTGGCAACCCGTGGTGAGCTGACACATGCATTCTGTTGTGCCATCCAAAAACATTACTTTTCCCCACAGGGTGATTATTATCAAGTCACCCTTAGTTCAGTGACTAGTCGGTCATAACTTCCAAAATATGCAATGGTAACATATGTGTGTGTTGTGATATCATTGTAGGTGTGTGTGTCCTTCCAGCTCTGAGAACACAGAGAGGGACATGTGACTGAAACTGTGAGTCTTTAGGCTGTTGAGACATTGTGCATGCACACACACAGATCCACTTATTCACACGCACAGAGTCAGACAGGCTGAGTCACTGGTCTGTTCCTGTAGAGTGCTGATAACAGCGTTTGCTCTGGGGCCTCTGGAGCAGGGAGCAAGTGTGTGTGCATGTGTGTGAGCGTGTATGTATTTTTGTGTTATCCTTAATGTGTGCAGAAGCTGTAAAGATTGAGCAAAGGATACTGTGAAATAGTCAAAAATAAAGACATAAAAAACTTGCATGTGTGAGTGAGAATTGCACACATTCATTAGTCTGACTGTCTGTGTCTGTGTGTGTGTGTTTTCCTACATAAAACAGGGATCTTTAAAGTGACATCTGCCACACAAGATCAGAGATTGTGTGGTAAGAAAGAGAAAAACTGAGGAGAACAAGAGCTATAACAGGAAGAAAGAACAGAGAAATGCAAAGAGATAGAGACAAATAGAGGGA
Source organism: Euthynnus affinis (assembly GCA_029490765.1). Lineage (NCBI taxonomy): Eukaryota > Metazoa > Chordata > Actinopteri > Scombriformes > Scombridae > Euthynnus > Euthynnus affinis. The sequence continues at coordinate 18,623,428 of CM055842.1, read as the reverse complement.
GAAAACTTGTGAGTTGAAGAAAAGAAAAGATGAAGAGGATGGACCAAATGATGGAGAGAGAGAAAGGTGGCACATGTTTATCCATTTTCTGTGTCCACTTATCCTGTTCAGGGTCACAATGTACAAAAACCTATTCAGGCAACCCTTCATCTAGCCCTTCAGACAGGGTCATATTTGGGGTACACACTATCAATGGCAGATAACTGAAGTCAACATTTTTGGGTCATTTTTGTAGAATGACTCTCCATAGCTCTCCATGCTGTGCATAAATTCAAGATTTAGTTAAAATAATCTTTTTCTTTTGATAGACAACTGAACAAGCATAATTGTGATTTGACAGCAGCTCATTAAAGTTACTCATTAACCAGACAATCAGTAACTCCTGCACTGTTGCACCAAGATGTCACTCAAATCAAATCAAAAGATTCAACATAGACTGTGTCTAAGTAGAAGCCATCATTTCCTAACTACTAACTTTTGGTGGCTTAGTAAAAACAAAAAGCCATAATAAAGAGAAAAAGAAGTCAAACAGTATTGGGGGCTACTATCAAAACAGTCAGGGCTCGAATCTTGAGTGAAGTAGAAGAAAAAAACATAGGCTACAAAAGTAGGCTACAAAAAGTATGTTTGCACGCCCAAATCAGTTAGATTGTTAGTTTTATTAAATGTCAAAATTAAGCACAATAAAAGAAATTAAGAGATGTTTTTGCGATGCCTTCCTCTGGTTGAAAAAGTCCTTCAGTTTGACAACCAAGTCATAATAATACTGCAATTCTGCAATAGATAGTGACTTAGCAAACATTTATTTATATGAAAATCTTCAAGATTGTTACTTTAATCTATCATTACTTATTCCAATTAGTAGTAAAACAATTATGTTGCTTACATGACAGCTGTCATAACCACTGATTACCTAAAGTACATGTAAATGCATTTAGTGTCTAGAAAAATAGAAAGCTCAGAGAGGTGGATTCAGGGATACAAGTGGAGGTAAAACGGGAGAAATTGAGACAGGGAGAGATAGCAGAGAGGAGCAGGCAGAGGAGATGAGTGGAGTCCCCCTGGGGAAAGTCTCATCTACCACTTCAGACAACTCAAGATGATACCCTCAAAGGTACAAAACCACAGCCTCTCTTCCATCGCTCTCCCTCTTTACCAGCAGAGGTGAGCACAAGAACTCATCTCCACTCACGTAAGAATTGTTGGAGGAGCATCTCTCATCCCACCAAACACTCACCTCTCTGGAAGGTTCATGATCTCTGTGTGGGAGCTGCAAATGTAGGTGCACATTCTCAAGATGGCCCAAAATTACATTACTTCTGTACTTTGTTTAAAAAAAATTAAATTCTCCAACTCTCTGAAAAGCTAAGTGTATTTGAGAGAAAACGAAACCAAGTGAATGATAAACATGTACTTGCAGAGCAGGTGCAGTAAAAACAAACAAAGGCTTTACTTGGTCAAAAGGAAGGCTTACTGCAACTAAAAGATGCTTTGACCAGGCAAAAAAGTCCAGATACCACTACTAGTATGTACTGTTTGGTGCTTATTACATTTTTTAGGCAGAGATGGAGACACAGATCAAATTATTGCTGCCCTGATAATTTGGTGTCTTGGCACTGACTTAAAGTTGGACTTCCTTGCTTTTATTTATTTATTTTATTTCATCTTCTCATTGGTGCCTGTAGTAGCATGCCAACAGCAATATAGGCCCTTACATTTTTTAAACACATGTTTTTCAGTGGCAACACAGTCTCTGGCAGGCTGGCAGTGATCAAAAGGTAAGCAGATGGTCGTTAGACCTATGTGTGGGCTTAACACCAGCAGACAGTAGGGTGGTTATTGACTGATTAATAGCAACACTGACACTCAAATGCATCATCTTTTGAGTTTTTTTATGTGCATATACAGTGTATGTGTTTAGTGCTTTTTAGAAAAGAAGGGAGATTTTGTTTACAGATTAGCTGGAAATATACAACTATAACTATTATCACTTTTATCTTTAAGGCATTTATCTTGTTTGACTTCAGTCCACCATTTTTTTCACCTTTACTCAAGGCAGTAGTGCCCATCTCCAACCTCCAAAACAAAAAGTTGTTACAAACCATCTTGGGTCACATTGCAGAGAACCAAAAAAAATGTTTACTGTCCTGTAAACGTCTTGCTGTTCATGTTAATCTGATTCTGTTTCAATTTCTGTTCCCAGGAAAGATGTGCCGTCACATTGCCCAAAAAACTTGTCAGTTGCATCACAGCTTTAGTGCTGCAAGGCAGCACAGCCTGAGGGGTTATTGCCAATGTGTTGCATTAATTACAAAGCAAGTTCTTGGTGTCCATGCAAATTCTACTGTGTACTTTGTGTTTCTTCTCATTTGCACCCCTTGTTAGTAAGTATGTCAACCAGCAGTGTTGCCCAGAATATACTTTTATGATTAAAATACATACATCTAGCCATGTTGGAGATATGAATTGAAGGTGTAATTAGGAGTGGGTGATGATTTTTTTTGGCAATATTGCTGACCAGTCACTTTGTTTCTTGTTTTTTGCTTTGGTCCTGTAGTAAAAGTGGTAAAAATGACCTACAAAGTCTTTGTTTGTATTCAGTTCTTAACTTCAGTTTTACCTCATGCCACCCTCTTATTTCACTCTTCACTGTATATCATCCAACCCAGCAAGAATACTATTTAATGACCCAGAAAACATTCCCTCAGCACCTCTATGAAAATAGACTTTAGTCTACAGAATTGAAAGGCCGCATATAAACTACATGTGAGGAAAGTTGAAACATTATGTCACCCATACTGTAGCAATGGAGCAGTTTTTCCAAAGTGCAGGTATTCTGTTGGCAGTTTTATATAATGACCCTTGATGATTTTTACCTGTGGTACTTTATTTGCTGCCCCTCTTCCATCTCGAAAGAACTGTCGTTATTCTTGGCTTTGGCAGAGAACCCCACCTTTCTCCCACCTCGCTGACATAAGACTTAATAAACCTCACCTTCATCAGTCTCCTTTTAGTTTTTTCTTTGTCTTTTCTCCAGTCCACTAAATTTCACCTTCCTCCAGCACATTCTCCTTCACTTCTTTCTTTTCTGTCTCTCTCTGCAGTCACATTTAGAAAGTATTTGGTTGATAATAAATATATTAATCAGAGTAGAATAGAAGTTACAGCTGTGGTTTAAAGCACTGCATGGTTGATGAACTTTCATGGTTCAAGATCTCATTAAGTGCTATCTTTTCTGCCTTTTTATGCACTTTTAGCTGAAAGATTCTATAGAAAGTGTACAGATGGTTAATTAACTAGATTTGCTCATTTGTGTAGGCGCAGGGTGTACGCTGTTCTGTAATTGAAGAATGTCTGCGTGAGTTACACAGTACATTGTGTCTAATTTATCTGATACTTGCATATCTTTGGAGCACTAAAAACACCAGAATAAAATGAAACCTTTATGCCGGGACATATAACAAAAACATAATAGCTTTTACTGTAGATTACAAATATTAAAGGTGTCTTTTATAGAAATCTGTTCATGTTTGTGAGATAACTAAGACTTGTTGTTATATATGGTTGTGAATAATACATAACTAATGTGTTTTTATCATAAAATGATAAACCTACATGGTAAACATCAAAGGGAGGCATCACAGTCTCCCAAGATGCCATTTTTCAAATGTAAAATGTTATTTTTATGTGAGATATAATGAGTGGGTATAATGAATAGACCAAGCTTATTTCTCTTTAGAGATAAGAGCCTTTATATGATAGTAGTAATTAACTCTATAAAGTTCCTATTTCCACATGATACAGTACAAAAAGCTTATGCTAAAGGCTTGTTAAATAGATATTTCAGTATAGTTTTCGTCCAATGTTACTACATAGGGAATGAAAACATCCTTTTTCATGAATAACATATAATAATTCAGGGTTGTTGTTTTTTTTTGCTTTTTTTTCCTTCTCCTACCACAGGGAGGCCAAAGAAGAGGGTCAATCATAGATCAGTGTTCCTGGAGCTGGTAGGGATTCAGGACACTTCAGCCCAACAGATGCAAGCTTCTTCAGCTGAAGGTCAGGCTCTCTATTCACTGCAAAACTCTCTTCTCCTCACCATGCATCATGCAGCTCTGATTCATACATACATGTCACTGAGCGTGTTTTAATTAAGAGTATATGAATGATTTGTCATGGTATATTCCATGGTGTCGAAGAGGTAAAGTACATAAGCAACCCAGTTTCCAAAGGTGAATTCACCCTTCTCCCTAATTCGGCGTGAATCAGCAGTGCAGCTACTCAGCCTTCCTGATTCCTGAATTCCAAAGCAGCACTGCTTTTCCACCTTGTTAAAAGGGTTCTCCGATGCACAGCGTTTCTCTGATAACCAACACTCTCCTCTCCCTTCAGGCAGAGTGAGAGAGAGAGTGAGAGAGGCAGGCAAACATCCAAATGTGTTGCTCCGTCAAAGGTAATGAAAGAAGCCCCGTATTCTTTGATCACACGGCAAGGGCATCAAGCCTGCGTTAGATTTCTGAAATATCTCAGATGCTCAAAGCCTTATCTGTTTGCACACACACACACACACACTTACACACATTCTTTTAGGGATGTCATGGGCACATAAATGTGCATGCAAATAAATCTAGCATATAAACACACATGCGTTGGGAAGCAGAGGCACTTTCAGGGCTGTCAAAAGTGGAAACAACATCTCAGACTGCGCAGATAAGTAAGCGAGGCAGGGTTGATTTCTATCACTTTTCCAAATGATGTTGACACCAACAAAAAGCCGCCTGTCTTCCTTTCTCCTTTTATCCCCCTACACTGCCTTCATCCCTTTCTCTCACTTATCTTTCAGGTTAAGAATCTTCCAATAGAATATTTCATCTTTCTATTTGGGTGCCCCATTTTCCTATAATTTTGAAGTAAACTCTCCTGCAAAACTCTGCCACAGATTGACATTTTGTGTGAATAACAGAAACCCATTTTGAAATATATTGTGGAGTATTTGCAATACACAATGTTTTTGTTTTCATTTAGAGATGTCTTTTGGTTTTCCTCAGTGGTTTTTGTCAAAAGGCTGTATGAACTACCAGCAGGACTTGTCCTGTCTTCTTTTCTGTTGATTTTTTTTTGGATCAATGTTTTCCTTTCTCTTAATCCCTTTTCTACCAGCAGGGTGCCTTTCAAACGCACTGAGCAACGGCAGCATGTTTGGGGTTGGAAATGGTTGTGGGGCGGTGGATGCACCCAACAACTATTGCTCACTAGGAGAAAAACAAGAGAAAAGAGATGGAAGCTGATAGAGACATGGAATATGATTATCTTTTTAGGGTAATTTAAAAGAAATACTAGATTGTTCCCTGAATGTAGAATCAAACCTGATGCTGTGGAACTGATTTCCTGAAGGTCCTGAGCAAGGTCCTATCTACCCAAATATCAAGAATGCAGCATACTTAATTGTTAGTCTGACCTGAGTTCTCAAATCTCTGGCTAGTTGCTAAGAACGGATGATTTTGCTCTGCATCTCAGTATGTAAAGCACACCTGGCTACACGAACTGTTTAGCTCAAACTTGTAGAATACAACTAGTAGTTGGGTCGGATTGAGGTTGGCTCATGTTCCCCCATAGAAAAAGCTCCAGAGTTTGGACAAAGACCATATCCTCTAAAGGCTCTCAGTATGGATGTTTTGGTTTGCGCCCAAGTACAATTGCTGTATTCAGATCTGCCCAAACAAATTACACCAAGGGGGAAAACGTACTGCAGTCCATTTCAACTTCTTTAAAAATTTGAGGAGAACTTTGAACATCCAAATATGTTGGAATAACACACTTCTGAATTGAGTCAGAGGTGAATTATTCACTTTGAGGTAATGTTTGACAATCATAATCCGTAATCCTCATCGTAGCGTAGTCTCCTCCTTTTTTCTCCTCTCAGATATGAAAAAAGAAGAGGAGGATATTGAAAAATGAACCCATTAACCCAACAGCGCATTACCACCATCATACTATCTGAATAGAGGGCGAGACAGAAGGTGGAGAGAAGGTGGGAAGTATTTACGGGGAAGAAGCCGTAAGGCAATACTGTAAATCTGTGAAAAAAGACTGTGGTGAAGGAGGATGGGGGGTGTTACAGAAAGAGATGGATGAGAGAGGCCACAGGAGAGTGGACATAGAGGAGAGAGAGAGAGAAACGGATGAAAGACTGTGTGTCAGGAAAGGTAAGTGAGAGCCAGAGAGGACAAAAAGGGAAGGTTGATGTGGACGTATAATGGCTGATGCTCAAATTTTAATGGAAGGCTACAGATCAGTGGACTGGTTGTAAGAGGTTTGGGATTTGATCCCCTGTCGAGTCATTTCAGAGTCTTAAAAACTGTGAGTTGACACACAGTGTTAAAGGAGGTGTTAAAGAAGTGCTAAGCCTCTATGAGACACTAGCGTCATGTCCAGAGGGCTGCAGTGGTGCCTAAGCTGCTTCATGCCACAGAAACAGGAAATAAGATCCTGGCTCGTGACGTAACATGGCTTGAATAAGGCATGCATATTTTGGAAAACATTGTTCAGGGACTAATGTTGAATGGTTTTCCTTTAAATGGCCATGAAATCAGGTTGACGGATGGTGGGGGGGGGGGGCAGTTGAGTGGGAGGTGGCGAGTGGGGGAAATAGGGATGGAAATGCAGAGGCGGAAGTAAGGATCAGATAGAAGAAAGACAAGACAGAAAACACTGGAGAAAGATGTGGAAGGGAGGAGAGGAAAGAAAGAAAGAGATGACAGAGAGAGAGAGAGAGTGGAGGTGGTGGAGAGAGAAGCTGTTTGCGTCTCTGTGTAAGCGAGAAAAAGAGAGAGGAGAATACAGAGCTGTAGCCTTGCTCCAGGCACCACATTTCTGTCAGGAATGGCATCTTTATCTGCTAAATGCACTTTTGATGCCTCACCACGTATGTTGCTGTAAATTACTTTTAAGACCAATATTAGACGATGACTAGAAAGGGACTGAGATGGGGGCCAGAGTGCCGTGGGTTCTTTTTAATGGAGGAGAGAGGAAGGGGGAGATTTCTGGCACCAGTTTGTCTAGGGTGTATTAGATCACTGTTTTCTCCACTTTCCTTCCTCTCTTAATTCCTTGTCTTTTCCTCCACTCTCTGTTCATTCATTTCACCACTCTTCTAGCTCTCTTATCTTACCCCTTGGCTTACTTGTCTTCTTTTACACACCTTTATTTTACTCACACACCCTTGTTTCCTCCCTCACTAATGCACCTCCCCCACTTTCTCCTTCCATTCAAGCACCTAATGTATCCCCCCCTATCCCTTACAATACATGCTTGTATTCTTTACTCACTTTATCTCAATTTAAGGTGTTGGGTGGTTTGATTTTGACTGTTTATTTTAATTTAAATAGAAACAGCTGGTTTAATTATCAACCACTGTACATACACACAGTGATACATACTGCATGCACCCATGTGTATCATAAGAGCCCCAATTTATTTTTTTTCTTTTCTGACGCATACCCCCAACCTAAAAGTCCTAAATTGAGCATGTTAAGTTCAGTAAGTTGTAGTTCAAAGTGAATTTCAGGAAGCATATCAACATCTTCATAATTCTTACATGAAAGACAATACATTTCCTTCTGTAGATAATCAAAATGTTCCTCTTTCAGAATTTGCACCTTGTTCTACTTGACAATACAAATCATCATAATAGCTGAAGGCCAATATTTTCATATCTGAGAATAATTTTTTCAACCCTCTTTTTGTGGCTCACAAGTGCAATTTTGTGTCTGGAGCTGATTTTAACCAAGTGTGATAGATTGTGTTCAAGTAATTAAATTGACTTATTCTCTCACATTTTATTTTCCATTTCAATGTTTTGTTTCAAAATGTGTATATAACTTTAGACTTTTAAATCAGTTCTGCAATAAAAAATAACAATAAAATAATAATCACTAGAGACACACCTGGTGTGATATTTGGCTAATGGTGTAGTCGTTCTAATCTCATTTCCTTGTTTGTGAGATACAAAAGTAGTGAATGTCTTTTTCAGAGTATGTACGCATAAGCTAATGGAACATTTTTAGCCCCTCAAGCGATCGCAAGGATGTTAGTATGGAAGCGTTGGTGGGTACCGTCATAATTGCAACTAGCAGCTTGTCTCCTCCTGCAGACTGAGTGCTGCTATCTGCGGACACAGCAACATAATCGTGCTCCAGAGCTTCTTCAAAATGCAGCAGTAAAAAAAGGAATCAACTCTAAAGATAAGTCGGACTATATTTAATGCTCCACTGCTTTTAGTGTGGATGTTAGGCCAATCTGGAACATTTCCTGTATTTATAGAAGCAAAGTCATTATACTATTCTTGTGGTGTGAGAACACAATTTAACAACAAGCTTAACCCTATCAAAATGCTATGAAGTCACGTCTCATCGTAGTCATCACTTTAATAAGACTCTAAACAGTGCAGTGTGACACTGGAGAGAAACGCTGATGATTACGTGGCACAAATGTTGTCATACCGAACAGTGCATGTTTCAACTCCATGCTATGCAAACTTTATGTAATACTACAACTTCCACTCTACCTTCTGAGGTAGAACAGTGAAATATTTAAACTGGTGATTGATCAAAACCTGGAAAAATAATAAGCATAAACAACAGGATAATGGCAGAAGCAGAATCAGCATGCAATCTAATGGGAAAAAATAACTTATTTCCTTTTACAGATGCTATGTAATTGCTACTTCCCAATTTTATCAAAATTCCTTTGCCTGACATTAGTAATACTGTATGTTATGTCTAAATATATTTCCTAATCTTATAGGTGGGAGGAAAAACGTCTGTGTTATATAACTTTCACAATCGTTTAATCACGTGGACTTGCACTTTGCAGATGTGTCCTTCAGAACTACTGAATACCTCTATATATATATATATATATATACAATGTGAAGCTTCAATTAGTCAAATAGAGGCTGTATCTTCTTCCAAAGAAAGTTAGTCTTTTTAGTAAAAAAAATTGGTTCACACCACAAAAGGCCACACATCCAGGGCAATGCTCTGCTGTTCTTCATGTAGCTTGTCAAGCTTTATTTGGATCCACAGAGCTTCCTACATAGAACACATTTGTGCAGGTGATTCTTGTGTTACCACCCACCAGCCAGAATCCTGCTGCATGCACAGCTTGTTCTATTAACAGGCATCCCTGGTGTTCAGTCCTATTGTGAAAGTGACATAACACCAGGTAGAGATGTGGTGGTGTCTGTATAAGATGACAGGATTTCATTCACAAGTGTGTGTCAGAAAACAGCCCACTCTGTCTAACCTGTCTGCATAATAACCGACTATCAAGAGCCACTGGGCTGCTCTGAGTGGCATATGTTTTTATATCCTTGAATTTTCAAAAATCTCTTGCACACCTGTGCAGTCTTTGTGACAAGTACGTTGGTGAAGTGACCACGTACTAAAAAGAACGACCAAGGTTGTTGACCAAAACATTTTATATATTAAAGTATCTTTATTGAGCAAGTGAAGACATTGTGCAGGTGTCCTTTCTTAATATCCTTGGATTTTGACAGATATTCTTGCTTGCCAAACTCCATCACAAGTATTTGTTGTCTCTGTTGCCTCTACTGCTTGGACTTTGGGTTACACAAATAGCTAAAAGGCAGGGAATGAAGACTGTGAGAGGACTTTGCTAAACTGAGCCTAAATTGTGCAAAAATTAATAACTTATGTCTCTGAGCTGTTCAATTTTCAAATGCACTTTGTTTACAGACAGCAAAAAGTCAATTAAAAGTACTGAAAGATAGAGAGTTTTCTTAGTTTTAATACAGGTAGTCTGCTCTGCACAGGGGAGGAGTGTCCTTATTTGAGCAGGTGACTTCAGTCAATTGGGAGTCCTCAACACAGCGTGTGACTCCCTGTTCCTGGGCTCCTCTAGCCAGCGGCATGTTTTAACACCATGGTCAGGTCAAAGCTGGCCCTTGATGAAAAGGTCGCTCAGCAGACCGCATGCTGTCAGGTAGGCCACCACATGCTGTCAGGTAGGCCATCGGAGGCTGGGCTCCCTCCCCGCTGTTAACTCAGGCAAGCAAAGGAGAGAAACACAAGCACTGCTCTTCATTTCAATCACTGCAATGTACAGCTTGATTTGCACTTGTTTTTTGCTAGTGCATCACATTTTCAGCCAGCCCATTTTTATTATTATCTGCCTTAAGCATTAGCTCTCATTTTCTGCTCCCCTTTCATGGTATCCCTCATCCTGGATGAAACAGACTATCAATCAATGAGTTTTTGAGTGTAGGTTTATGCATGTAGGATGAGAACAGTCATCACAACCCAATGAATCAAATCAAATAAATACACATACACACGATTAAACAAAACAAAACAATTTCCGAAAGTGACTTTTTCTGACTGACACAAAGTATATTGTATAGGATCACAATACGAAAGCACCATTGCAAAACATCATCACCAAGCATATACTGTTAAACATGAGGTTACTTGCTGCATATCAAAGGGAGTGACTTGGTCAATGACAACTGAATTACAGACTTCTCTGTCCCTAAACCAAAAGTAGCGTGGTGACATTTTGTCTTTGTCTTCACTCTAAAGCTTGATTCTTTATGTGTACAACCTCTCTATGAAGTTACATGAGGGCCATTCTGAAGGAGTTAATGAACAGTTCTTATGTTTATATTCAGATCAAGTTCTTATGACTGCAAGAGTAAAATCAACACTAACAATATAAAAATACTATATCAAATTTAGTCCTGTTGTGAAATAACAAACTACAGAACTACACCAACAGCAGCTTATAGGATTCAGAAACATTGAGGTGGTTCTCACACAGATCAATGACGTAAAACATTTTTGCTGTTATTCAGATGAGATATGTACTGTGGCTACTAAAACGATTAACCCTGTTTGACTTGTACTTTTTGTGCAATTAAATAAATTCAGAATGCATTTGTTAGCGATCTCAGCAAAGCTCTCTTTTCTGTTACAGTAGAGTGGTGACTTATGATGGTACTTATGATGGACAAATTCTGTTTTTTTCAGAATATTCACCCCCTTGATTCAGAGTTGAAAAAAGTACATCTATTTTGCAAAACATTCTATATGTTAATTAGCATCCTGATTAACCATGCCTTATCCATAAAGTTTGGTATGTTGTCATTTTTGTTTAATTTTACAGCTGATTTGACTGTGTTTCAGAATAGTGCAAATTCTGGTATGAATGTGAAATAATTTAATTGAGTTTCTGAAGAAAAAATACATGTTACATTTAAATCTATATCTTTGTTACTGTATCATGGAGTTAAAAAATGAAAAGTTACAAACAAAATATCAACTTTTTTAAATTGCAGGTCCTTGTAAATGGAGCTTTAGGGAAAGTTCAGTCAGGAAGACTATCTTTTGCATGCTCAGGTCTGTAGTTTTATTTCTCAAATCATTTGTCATTCCCTTCCCTCATGCATGCTCACTCATAATTTCCTTGCTGTCAGACGTCAATTGAGACATCAGCGCTTCACATCAGCAGGTCACATCTAACCAATAGTGCGATGACACACCTCCATTGTCGGCCTATCATCTTGTGGCTGTCTTTTTAAATATGTTTTCACACTGCCGTTATGTGCGCCTCACTACCTCCCCATCACCACCCAGTCTTCACAGATTCATCAGTGCATCACTTCATCAACCTCATCAGCCTTATCAGTCTCAGCGGAAGTCATCAGCCACCACCACCACCAGTGTCTGGACTCCATGGAGGCATTTGTCTTGGTGCTGCTCAGGACTGATGTCCCTCGATTCAAAATCCCTGTAGAGTCTAAGTGCCAAAGACTTTTGACAAGACTTAATTACCAATATCATCTGTATAATAAACAGTTCTGTTTGCATCACTCACTTGTCTCTCCTGATTGAACTGTCTTTTATATTATCTTTTGTAAGTGATCACATCTGTCTTACTGAGTTTGCCTTTTCATCTGGAATTTACTGTATATGTGTCAAACATGAAATAGAGCTAATGGGATAATGTTACTGAATGAAGTTTGCAGTGATTTCAAACACAAAACCATTTTGGATTAGTACTTTTACTTTTATGCATACGCCCTGTGGGATTTATGGAAGCGATGTAAGGGAGGAGAATCAGCTGGAGTCCAGCTTGTCCCTTCTTCCAACCGTTCCTGGGAGGCCACCTTTGATTATGTTATAATTCTTTGTCTCTCTTTGTCTCCCCTTGTCGCACTTTGTCTCAGCTTCTAAATCCCACAGCTAATCTCCAAAACATGCTTAGCTAGCCTTGGCAAAAGTGCTCCAATAGGCACTAAAGTAGCAGAATCATCTTGGGCATTTTACTTCAAATTGTTGTCTTTCTTCAAAAATGTTCAGTAAATTCTCTTTTTTCTTTGTTTCTTTCTTAAAGTTTTTTTTTACCTTCACAAAAATAACTGCAGTTAAACTGGCACTGTAATAGAATAGATAATTTCTCTGGTATTTTTCAATTCCTCTGTTCAAATTTCTTACTGTCTGCATTCAATACAACACAGCACGCCACCACGCCAACTGTAAGGAAACCTTATAAAATTATGAGGTTAATATTTCATTCAAAAGCAACTTTCTTGATAAAAGCTCCCACATGGTTGAAGTTTTATTAACACTTTAGCAGAAGAATGCAGTTCCACTGCTTCAACACACAGATGTTTATTGCTATTAATTTTAATAGCTTTGATTGAATTTGCACAAAAGATTGCATTAAAAATGAAACGTTCTCAAAACACAGTATATCAACTCAAGACTAAGAAAGTTTAAATCTTAATATCTCCATATGTCTAAACTACAGATGATTTCAGAAATTCCAATATTATTTGCTCATACGTACACATTCCCAATATGTAATAATATTTGACATGTTCCAAGTCCATGGATACTCTTGTAGAGAGACTGCCCCCAAATTATGATTCATGTCCTTCAGGAGCAAAAGGAGAAAATAATATGAGCCACAAAGTCCATTTAGCAGCAAGGTCGTGATGGATAGAGATGAGCATAACTCCCAACTTTGACATGGAAGCCTTCCTGTTTCCTGTTGCTTTCTTTTAACCATGACTGTGATTGTTCCATAACCATAATCAAGCAGTTATTTGAACTCAAATCATGATCTTTTCCTAACTCTAACTGTTTTTGTGCCTAAACCTAACCAAAACCTTAGCCATAGTGGTTTCAACAATGACTTGTACATCATGGTTTTGGATGGTACAAATTATGGTGTCCTCCTTAAAAAATGCTGTATATTTCTGCTTAATTCTGAGTATGTTTTGCATAAAATAATGCTTTATAATATTTCAAGTCTAAGCAAGAGTCTAAGCATCACTCAAAATCTACAATTTGTGTCTAACATTCAACAAACACTCAATCCCTGTAGACTTATAAGGTGACTTTAAAAGTTTATAAAGCAGCACACAGAGTCAAGAGATGGGCCTGAAGAGCTCAGTTCCTGCATTGGTTGGACCCTGCCATTTGGATTTTGTTGCTTTAAGCGTCTTTAAATTTGTCAAACATGTTAAGAGTCTGAACATTTTCAAACATTTAAGTCACAGGAAGAAAGTAAAACTAAAATAAATACACAGCAGTGTGTCTGTGAAAACGTCCACAGCCTCGAGGTTTACAGGCTATGCCAGATTGATGATGTTCAAACAGCAGCTGAAAGAGCTGTGAGGGATTTTATAAAGAGCTCAGGGGGTGACAGCTGAGTCGGGCTGACATGAACCTTGACCTTACACCTCTTTAGAATGTCAGCAGGCACGCACATGTGCACATGCTAACGCTAACGCACACAGGCTCACAGGGCCCAGCAATTCTTTAAATACATGTGCATTTCTCTCTCCCTCACTTTGTCTCACACACCAACACACACAGACATGCAGTCTTTGAAGGCCGTGGCAGTAGGCACTAATGTGTTGCAGAGTCTCAGTAAGTAGCTGCAAACTGTTTTCTTTCATCTTCAGGGGAATAGATGAGGAGATAGGAGGATGTGGATGGAAATCATCAGGCAGCCAGACTGCCATCACATGAGCAAGTCTTATCTCCAAAAAGCCAGGTTTTCAGGAACTCCCTTGTTTTCAGACAAACAGCGCGAGTTTTTTTCTCAGGGTTTTAAAATGTTTATACGAAGGTGAAGTGTTATGAAATATAGAATATTCTGAGCAATTTGAACTTTGAAATCAAAGAAATCACAGGAATGATGTTAACCATTAAATTTGTTTTACAGTCTTGATGCAAGGAGAAAGACCAAGCTTGATTTGCATAATGTTTCAATATCTCTCTCTTTAGCAGACAGATGAATGAACAAAGCATCATGCACAACAAACTAATAAAAAGTTTGGAAAAGATTTTTAAAATGAGCCTCAAATTTATTCTGAAAAACTCGAGTCTTAATGCTACAGTCAGTAAATTTGAAGGAAAACAGGAACAAACAGCACCTTAGCTCATCTACAAAGAGTGAAGTTCTGCTGCTTCAGAGTTGATGTAAACTGGTACCTGATTGTTTATAGACAAAAAATGAATGTTTACTCAGTGGGGGAATTACTTTTCTTGAAGACGAACTTCACAATAACTCATACCTAAATCTTTTTAATTACGCAAAGTAGTATATTATGGCTTTTCGTTTATTTTCATTTATCTTATCAAGTCATTAAGGAAATTGGTCGTCACATATGTGATTCATCACTATCTTATCACTATTCAGTGAAACCAGACAGAAGCAGACGGTCAGAAGTTGTAGTAATGTATTCCATCAGTAAGTGTTCTCCATCGATCATAAAAGAACATTATCTGACGTTCTTCATTTAGTCTAATCTCAATTCAATGCTCCTCACGTACAGATGGATGGAGCACTTCTACATGTATGCACAAATATACTCAGACTAGCTCATTTTCTCTTCCTCTTTCATCTTAAGTTTCCTTTTTTCATTTATTTTCTAAAAAAAAACCCCATAATTTTCTCTCTGTTCCTTGCAGTCAAAAAGAGTATACTGCTGCAGCAAACTCCTAATTATTTAATTACATCAATACTGGTCACTGCTGGAATCGCAGTTGTAATTAAGTGTGATTTGAGGTTCCGGGGGTGTGCATGAATTAATAATGAGCTAATCAAAAAGCACTTGGGCTGATTGCCAGGACATTAACACCTAGAAAAAGGAAAGGGATTAACTGTTGTCTGCTTCTGGTGTATGGAGCACATCTGCATCCACTGCCTCCAGTGATTAATTGTTTTGACTTAATCCTACGATTAATTTATTTCTGTGTTTTTTTTTTAAGTTGAGTGTCTCATGGCCCTGTACAACACTTGAAGCCTGTTTTAAATCTGGTGTGTATTAGCTACCAGCAGACACACATGCGAGCACACTCACACACACACACACACACACACACACACACACACACACACAAATTGAAGTGTCATTTTTAAAGGTACAAGAGTATTTCTCAAGGGAAATTTGGCAGGAGAGAAAGTGATAGCATGACATCTCTCTCAAAATGCAATTTTGTCTCCACAAGCAACCTGTTGAAGCACATGATCAGAAACATCTAACAAAACACCATCAAACTGTTACAGGTGATGGTGAGGATACCTCAACCCCTTCAAAACAGACTCAGATCAGTTTTCAGCTAGATGTGTAGCAGCAGCACAGAGAAATTACTTTAGCTGATAAACTTCCATACTGCATAAAGAACCAAACACAAGCCAAAACCGTTCTATACACAAAGTATCCAGCTGTATTGTATGTGGCTGTATGGACTTTGTATAAGTTATTTTGTTCTCCTTGATAAGTTCAAATGCATGAATCACTTACCCACATTTAAAATCCTGAACCTTGAAGGCATGTATTATATGAGGACCATACATTGTTATGATTTTGGTTGACTTTTCAGATCAACCCAAGACATTTTTGCTGACAAAAGGCTGTAAGGAAGAAAAACAATGACTTTGGTTTCAGTCTTTTGATGAAAGGCAACCACATCAAGGGGCATGAAATTAAAGTTTTTGGCAGATTAACATTTCACACCAAGAAACAAAATAGAAAGCAGTTTTGCCTTGGAAACATTTTACATAATAACAAAAATTACATGTTCAGAAATACTTGGATAGACCTATTTTAAATAAGAATAGAAGCATCAGAACATCAAAAACAGGTTTTTAATCGAGCTTCTTGACTGACTTTGGTTCTGTTATAAAAAATCTTCATAGTGTAAATGCTGCAATGAAGCGGGACCACCCACTGACCCATGCTAGGGTGGCATATTCTGGTAGGCAGTAGAGGCAGATGGTGAGTGTCTAGCCTCCTCTTGCATGACAGAGCTGGATCTGTCAAATGGCTGTGGTGTTACAGAGAATGTTGTTTGGCCATGACTCTGTCGTGTGTTTTCTAATGAGGTTTCAAAGTCTTCAAGTGCTCACGGGATTCTCACCACAGGATTTATTTCTTCACTGAGTCATTCGGTCTAATAGACCAAAGTTAACAACAGCGTCTCTGATTAACTTTTTGGTTCTACAAATAAGCGTCACAGCACTGCGTAGGGGTTTGAGCTTCTGTGTATCCTCTGAATTTGTTCCATCCATACAGCATTGAAATTGGCTGATGTACTTTTTAACAAGTAACACATACGTTTCTGGACTTGTATTGATGATGCTGACAGATATTGGCTGATAATAATAGCTTTCAACAAGAACAACCTTCTGTTCAGCATGTGTGGCAACAGGCATGACATGAGGGAAGCATATTCACAGTCATGCCAGCTTGCAGCCCCAGACCTACTGGGAAATTGTTGCTTTCTGCTTCTCTTATGAGCCTCTCAGTGACTTTGTTCTTGACTTGTAATCTGCCACTGTAAATGAGTGAATTATTAAAAACATGTTCATACATTTATACATGTATCTCCCTTTTTTCATGATAAATGAGTGCAGAAAAGTCAGTATTACTGCCTGATGGAAAGCACTGTCTCCAGTGCCATTAAAGGGAAACTGCCCATTTTCAACCAGCATTGTGTCATTACAATGTGGCTAGTATATGAAAATGAACAATGTTTACCTTTCCACTATGTTGCCTGTACCCAGAGCTCCCCACTCATTTGGCAGCAAAAGTTTGCCAGGCGACATTGTCCAGTGGATTTGAGATCTGCCTTAGACTACAAACTACGTTTCCACATTTTCTGCAGTGGTGCCTTCAACGACAGTAAAATGTGAGTCTCCCTAAACATTACTGACTACCATGTTACCACTAGTGATAGGGTAAAGCAGACTCTAAAATAGCATACTTCTATATACTTTAAAAAAAATATTAGCATTATTATATTAACAGGCTGAATATCCAGCTGTTGAATCAGACACAAGCGTCTGGAAGAGGAAACTACCACCAGAGAGAAGTTACAGCTGCAGCCTGACTTCAGCTGCTGAGTTTTTCCATGATAACACTAACACCAACACAAGCAGACAACTAGTTTTACAATATAATGTTGAAGTAGAGATGTGAGGCTACTGTTACAACTACTTGTGAGGCCAAATATTGCACAGTGTAATCAGATAAAACAGATAATTGAGGAGAAAGCTATCCTGGGAGCAACAGTACAGCTGTGGCTGAAATAAAGTCACGGCATCCAGGGCTTTGCAGCAGCTCTGCCCGGTGATGATTGTCAGAAAGAATGGGAACAGAACAGAAAACTCTGCACAGCAACAAACTTTCTGGTGCTTTGGTAAACCTGACTTCATTTTCTGACAGATTATTCTGTCAGATTTTGCCAACTCTGAATACAGAACAGAACAACAGCAACTGTGTGTTATCTGTAACTTGGGGGCAGCTGCATTCAGTTGTGACCACCATCCAGTCTGGCTCCTCATCATCAAAAATAGGTATGAAAATAAGTCTCAGTAAAGAGATATAATACAACACTAACTTTGTCTTTGGTGCTATTCTGTCTGTGAACACACAGTCAGTAGAGTCAGTTAGTTTGATGGACGAGAAGCTTGTAATGCATTCTAGTTGTACGATTTTCCCTTAAGAGCTTTTTATGAATTTATGGCCTTTTTCTCAATTTTCTCTAGTCATAGGGCACAAATTTCCAAAATAATTGCACATTTCTACTGCACAGGTGACCTAGTTTTAAGAAATCATTATATTCACAGCAGTGAATTTTTCCTCAGGATAATGGTTGGGATCTATATTCAACAGGATACCTTTTCAAAGTTTCACTTCTCCACACACAGGTTTGCAGAGAAACAAAACTTTGCAAAGTGCCTCTTCATTGTCCCAACAGTGCTAGTGGATACCTACAACTGAAGCAGTCTGTGTTGGAAAAAACAAAACAAAACAGCAGATCAAGTCACAGTGGAGGGTTTTCTTGATTAGTCCTGGGTTGAGGGCTGGAGGTTTGGTCCTTGACTACGCTTGAAGATTCCCTTGAAGATGGCAAACAATTAGGTAAAGTACCCATTACCATCATTACAGATGGTGTATTCCACATAAGCCATATCATGGATAGAACATTTTTGGCACATGTTTAACAACACTCTTTAGACCCAATATGTGGTGGAAAACATGTCCTGGTGTAGCTGGCAGATCCTCCACTAAAGAAATCTGCTGTGGTCTTTATCCCTATTCACTTTTTACTGAGCTGAGATCAAGGAAGGGGTGGCTATTGTTTTGTTCTCTTCATAAAATACATAAATTGGCAGCTATTATATTTACCTGTTTCTGCCCACTGCATTCTGCATGAGTGAATGATTAAGTGCTTTATTACTTCACCATGACAGCCAATACAGCATATTTTAAATGGGCAGTTGACTTTTTATGTATAAACCCATTTTTTACCCATCTGCCTTGGCATCCTTATAAACATATACATCAGGCAAAAAACAAGAAGTGTTCAAGTCTGAGCATATACCTGCACTCATATAAGCTTGAAGCCATATTCATTCAAAGAATGCCACTTAGTCTTTGAGTACAAGTAAAGATAGGCCTACTTGACATTACCACAGAGTCACTTGATCTGTTCAGTCTGAATTCCAATACTGACTTGATGTTCTTGACTGACAAGAGATGGATTCCTTTTATAAAGCCGGCTTTGTTGTTTTACTGCCACCTGTTCTCCTGCAAGTGTCTGCCTGTATCACAACATGGCTTCTTTTCCACTTTGTTTCTCATTTCGTCTGGGCCCCATTTAATGTGTCCCTATGTCCTGTCTTTATTAATTAGCTGTTTTATTCATTCATTTCCCCCAAAGAGCATTGCTTATTTTATAAAGCCTGCCTCAAATGTGGTCTGACCCTTTGGCCCTCTCTCATTGAGCTAGAAGCATTTGATTGGCCTTCATGTTTAATTATCACTAAAGAAATAAGATGAATTGGACTATTGTCATGGCATGGATAAAGATGAAAACAGTCGGACTTCCAATCAAGAAATGAACATTGCATTGATTTTCTCCTTCATGCTTTGTTCTGTAATGTTTGTACTTTTAGACCATTACACAGATTGTTATTATGTAAACAAATAAAACTACAAACAAATTATTTTTATGATCAATGTGTAATGCACTCTTTACCGCTTATGAGGTCACATGCCGACTGGGATTTACAATTTAATTTATTGTTGCCGCAGTATTTTGTTTTGCCTGCTAAATCCTGCGATGTGAGTCAGTATCTGTGTGTGTGTGTGAGTGTGTGTGTGTGTGTGACAGGAAACAATTCAATTTGATGACTCTGATACATTCTCTCCTTGTCTGTCTGTCTATCTGTCCATCCGTCTGTCTGTCTGGATAGATTTCTTGATTCACTTCTGTTCCCACGGTGATGGTGCACCCAGTGTATGAGACACAGCACGGGTAACATGAAGCCATCTAGGAAATGAGATTGTCAGTACTCATCACCAAACAACCTACCAAATGACTAAAATCAAAACTGATCTGAAAGGATTGATATTGTGGTCAGTGTTAGGGAATAAACACACATAAATGCATGCGCAGTCATACACACACACACACACATACACACACACACACACGTGAAATCTCCAAACAAACACATGACTTCTCAGTCTTATTTTCTCTATCTCAAAATAACACAAAAATAAATCCTCCTACAAACACTCACATCTAGGTGTACCACCTGTGCCCCTCCTCTCCCCCACCGCTCCTCTCTAATCCACTTGAATGTAGCTGGATATTAGATTAGAAAGTTATAGATGTGATTATTCGTCCCCGGGCGCAGCCATCTATTCGCTGATTAAAACGTGAACTGGGGGCCATTATGTAACTGCTTAAAGAGATTAAACCTAGTCACCCCCGTGGGGGCCTGCTCTCTGTTGTAACATACAATAGAGATAGCACAGAAGATGGCACACATGATGGCATGTTTTTTACCTCCACAGGTATTAAGATAGAGGAGCAGAAGAGTCACAAAAGACTAATGTTAGATGTGAGCCTGGTAATGTGAGTGTGTCACATGTTTAACTTTCCAAGGAATTGAGTGTCTCTTTCAATATCTTCAATTAGTGAGCGGAAAGGCAGCAAGAGATTGGCTCCAATTTTGAAAAAAGATTCCCACACACACACACACACACACACACACACACTGTTGATTTTTATAGATTTTTATAGATTTTCTAGATAGAACTTTAGAATACCTACAACCACAACTCCTTTGGTGAAAAATGGATTCCCAATTTCAAGCAAAACTTAATTCTTTTTATTTTACTTTATTTTATTTGTATGTTGCTGTTACTCTAATGACAGGAAATAAGTGAACACCGAAGAAAAATTGACCTCGTTGGATGATGATAGTCCACAGTCTATGTTATCACTCAAACTAAAATATTAATAAGAAACATGCTGGTTGTCGGCTGCTCATTGTTGAGCCCTTTGGCAGTTGCTACTATGAACAGAGCATTGAAACAGCATTTTTTAGTTCAGCATTTTTAAAAGACATGGCAAAATGAGTAGTCTACCTTCTGGTTTACTATTAAAAATATCTATTTTTAGATATGACAGATTAAGTTACAATGTTTGATCATGTCAGCTAACTGGTCAGCATCAATACACCCTGCACTGACCAGATTTTCATTCAGGTTCAACTTGACTTCCTCAAACCATCTAGTGACTAGGCTAGCCATTTCCCCATGTGTCAAGTATTTGTACTCTGTGAAGGCTAAACATGTGCTTGACACACATATATGAAGCTTGAGTTAATAATATTCTTATGTAACATTAGGATGGAGTCAAATATGCATATAGTTCCTGTAGCTGTACGACACTTGCCAACAAAAAATTAGTGATTGTCTATCTACAGTTTGTAGCTCACATGGTTGCTGTGGTAGGGATCTCAGATAACAATGTGTCATCTGACCACATCTTAGGCAAAACTGTGTATACGAACACAGACGGGGCAGTCAGCAAGATGTAACAATTGTTCAAATGGTGATAACGGCACACACTTTCTCCTCGAAGGTATTCATGGTGTTGCATTCAATCATGCGCAACAGAGGTGACAGTATTTGTATCTTTTGTATCTTTTTTTTTTTTTTAAAGAGCTAGAGAAAAGTTCACACCCTGTTTACTTTCTCACTTTCACACCAGGCCAGTCACTGTGCGTGAAATGTTGGACGCAGCTGGCCCAATTCAGATTCAGACTTTGATGACATGAGAAGCATACTGACAAACTGTATCAGTCTTAACCATGACTCACTGCACTAAGTTTTCCTGATCATCAAGTGGAATTTACACTGTTTATCATTTTTGATGAAAGAGATTTCCACACACTTAGATCTATGTAGTATTCACACATAAAGTGACTACTGCATAGATCTAAGTGTGTGGAAATCTCTTTCATCAAGTCTGGACTCACTGATGCTTCCAGCAACTTACAAAGACATAGCTGGGTGGAGCAATGATCATCTTGTATTATCTACACTGTTCATCATTTTGCAAACATTTTGAAGCAAATAAGTACTTGAATCAATACACTGTATATATACTTTGAAACCATTTATAGGCATATTTTGACATTTTTGGAAATATGCTTCTTCACTTTCTATACTTGCTGAGTTAGATGAGAAGGTTGATAACACTCTCACATCTATATGCTATAAATCCACAGCCAGCAGACAACTAGCTTAGCATAAAGATAAAAACAGCTAACCTAGCTCTGTCCAAAGTTTTTTTAGAAAAACTCACCTACCAGCACATTTACTAATTAACATGTTATATATGTGTCTTCTGTCTCCCACTCTTATTATCTTTGTGTCTTTGATGCTATGGATTACAAGCACATGCAACCAATGGGAAAATGTGTTCAACTTTTTACATACTGTATATCTATCCCTGTAATGATGATAAACATGAATAAAGTGATGTTGGATTGTCTTTGATGATCCTCACATTCAAAGAAAAAGGGAGATAGAGACAGTGTGACAAAGTCCTCCAGGAGTTTAGTTAAAAGTAGAGCTACTGGGCTCTGGGGCAGACAGGGTAGCCCGCACACACGCACACACGCACACACACGCACACACACACACACACACACACACACACACACACACACACACACACACACACACACACATACATACAGTATCTTTATTCTTTCAGCTTAAGTGGAGCAGTTATTCAGCATGGAAATAACAATCCAAAAAGTGAAAAGTGAGGAGGAGGATTCAGATTCATATTCAACATTTTAAATGACTGCTATAGAGGCCAGTTTACTTTTTCAAGAATACAAAGTGCTGTGCAGAATGTGCAAGAGGTCTGACCTATAAAAGCCTTCAAAATCACCACTGAATTTAGCAACAGGTTCAAAGATACTCAAAACATTTGACATTTTTTCTATGACATTGGCTTTGGCATCTGCTACAATACTGCATGTGTTCTCCTACATATCTATTATGTCTAGAGAAAACATTTTATCTCCTTACAGTAGTATTAAGAAAGATACTGTTTTAGATTGACCACGGGACATTTTCGATGGAATTTATGTGATGTGACTATTTTATGTGCTTTTGGTTTGTTTATCCTTTACTCAGAAGCAGTTCAATAATCCAACAGGCATCTCTGATTAAGTTTACTTACCTTAAATATCCCCTCCATACATGTTTTAGCATATATAAAAATGCTGATTTTTCATCAAAATGACATCTCCTCCTTGTCCCTCATTAAAAAATCCAGAATCTGTCAATATGCAAATGTTTTTCATTTCAAAAGTTTATCTGCTGGATACAAGATGTCTTTTACTTTGCTGAAAAGTCCATTTTCAATGTATGTGCACTGAAAGTTTCAAGTTTCTTCATCACACAAAAACAGCATACTGGACCAGGTTTGGCTTCAAACTTGCTGTGATGTCACAAATCATATACACCTTAATATCAGATTTGTTTATGAGCACAGAGAAATTTTCTTCCTTCAACTCATAAATTCCAGTGTCAAAAAAAACCCTAACCCTGTCTGCACAAAAATTCATGGAAATTCTTTCAATAGTTTTTGAGATATTTCAGCCTGGACCAAAGTGAACCAATCAACAGACCAACATAGCCACGTGTGGCTAAAAATGATAAGATCCATTAAACACACTGTCAACATTATTCATAGAGTGTAACTTAGAAGACACAGTATTTGATAGAAAGTAGATCTGATGAAAACGATTGATGCATGTGTTAAAGTGTTGTGTACTTTGGTTTGAACTTGGAACTGTGACAATCCTATTGCCATTGACTGTTGCTAGTGTAAGTGCTGATCCATATCCAAGCGTGCCATATGTTTCTTGTGTAACTTATTGCTTTCCCATTCCCAATAAAGTGGCAGAATAAAAAGGCTTTTACAGGTCCCTGTGGGTAGCAGCTACTTCCAGTGGTAGTCACTGAGCTGTGCTGCTGTGGTGACAAATGGCACCAAGCGCATATTTTACTATTGCCATTTACAATGCATGATCCAGGCTGGGCTGCTCAAATGACTGTGCAGAAACACTATCAAGAGCAAAAACACTATTGAGAATTATGTTAGCTAGAAATATGTGTGTGTGTGCGCATGTGTGTGCACACTGCAAACACATACAAATATGCATTGAACTTGTTTAGATTTTCTTCAGTTATCAGACACTTAAGCATGTTTATCTTTCAAGACATTTCAAGGTAACACTGGTTAACAAGGAGTGGTAGTACAGACATCGTTATGTCTCCTTGTATGTTACAAATATAGAGTTTATACAAACAGAAGATCAGATTTGTGTTGAGATAAATGAATGTGTTATATCATGGCAAACAAACCTGTAGTCACAAGGATTCAAGTAGCTACTACATGTTTCTTTATTTTGCTGGAAGCGGCATCATTTTTTGTAGCACTATTACATGGCTGGGACATCTCCTTGAGGAATTACAGTCTCTGATACTTGCTTTAACAAAAAAATCACCATTCACCCTTGACAAATGTGAACTAACTGCTTTGTTCACGTCTATGTAATGCTATTACCTTTACTCAGGAACCCACTTTAAAGATAAGACATACAGAGTGTTAAAGTGAAATAGATGAGTGAGTGACTTCCATTGGCTATATATAGATAAAGGAAAATTGTAAAGCACTTTCACATATTTTTAAAAAAAAATGTAATCCTTAACAGGATTCCAAGCTTCATTTTGGTTTCACATGGCATGAAATGTGCTTTGCCTGCCTAATAAAGAAGTTTGTGGAGTATAACCTTTTACAGCATACTTTCCTCTGCAGGTCCTGTGGACATGGCCGTCAGGGGGCAGACATCAGGCGGTAGAAGCTCTCGGAGAAACGTGGCTCCCTGGTTTGTTCCACATCGGCAGCAGTTGAAGGTGTGTACGCGCGCAAGAGATAGATGTATAAAGAAAGGTTGAGTACTGTAAAATGAAAGTCACACTCATGCAAGTGATATGCACCAGCAAATAAAAAAAAAATCCGATTAAAAATGTGCCTCTAAAAGTCTCTACAAGAAAATAGGATATTTTAAGCATCTGGAATAAAGTGTAAGAGTACGAGGAAAATGCACTTCATCTTTGTCAAAAGACAAAAAATATATTAGTACAGGCATATCAGCAAGAGTCGGATGTTTTGCAAATGTTTATCCTCCGTTTTTAATGTTATTAAAGTACGAAAGAAAAGCAGGAGGAGAGAGGGACATATAAGAGTTAGTATGGTAGTAGCCAGAGGGCGGTGGCATTTCTCTCTCTCTGCGTAAACGGAGAGTTGAGAAGCAGAGAGCGCACGGAGAGGGAAGCAGAGCTTAGTGGCAAGGCAGCAGTGCCGCTGACACGAGTGAAGGGACCCCGCGGTTATTTCCACCACCTCTCTCTCTTCTCACAGCTTAACCTGCGCCTTCTGAGACGGACTTAGACATCGGGACTAGAGGCTACCTACCTTTTGTTTTGGACTCGTTTTATCACTAGACCTTGTGTTGGCGAGGAGGTCTGATTTTCCCCCCACACCGTGGACCGAGGAGTTTTGCGTGTTTATGTGTTTTATGCATTGCCTGTAATGGGGAAAAGTGGACAGAGAAGTGGAATAGGACGCGGGGGTTGCAGCTTGGTGAGGATGTGCGCCACGCCGGGGATCCTGCTTCTCCTGGTGCTCATTCACTCAGGAGTCGCCCAAGGTAAGGCTGGAGAGCGCGTCTTCTATGAAACCTTTTAAATACACCTTAATTGTTTCACAACGATGAATCTTTTCAGTCATCGCCGAGATGCGGCTGTGTGTCGCTGGCAGCATGACATGTTAGTAGGCGGGGAGGAAGAAGCCTCCTGCCGGAGAGGTGTACTTTTTCTTTGCCATCTTTCCGTTTAAATTGAGCTGATGCTTTACGGTCAGCGTCTTAAGGTGTAAAACCAAATTTGCGCATTTTCTTGCCTGCACTTGAAGTGGGTTAAAACTGAAAAGGCAAAACTCACTGCCGTCGTTTCCTTACGAGAAACAACATATTTAGAAAGACTAAAATAAATATAAGACAGGCATTGAGTAATATGTGAGAAATCGCCACCAAATATATAGCTTCACTCGCTATTGAGAACCAGATTAAAACAAAACAAAACAACAACAACAAAAATATCCAAAACAAAACAAATGTGACTACAAAAACTCACGAGGAACACAAGTGAAAATTGCATTTCGTAGTGATTTTTCTGTTTTCATCTGGGTAGATTAAGTCCGAGGTTGCAGTTAGCCTACATTAAGATGAAAACTGTGACGGGCAGGACTGGAGTCCACGATTAGGCGACTAATGTCTCATTGCGAAGTGCTTAACAAAATGCGACGCTTCACTGCTCCGATTGGAAAATTGATCAGAAGTCACAAACACTCACAGTCGCCAAACACGTAGAAGCAGTAATAGAAATCTCACAAAAAACATGAAGATTATTCAACCCACATCATAGTTGGATTAAAGGTAAAATGACACAAGATTATCAACTTTATTGGCCTAAGAGAGAATTTAAAAAGATGGCTCAGAGTATATGAAATACTAAGCTATTGAAATGATGAGGTGTTATGTATTACCCTATTCACACTGTACGCCCCCAGTGAACCATAGCAGGAATATTAAAGTGATATTTCTGAAGAGTCTGCTGCTTGTGGAGCATATTGCAGGTCACAGGCTAAACAAAGCCTTAAAAAGCAGCCTAACTTATACTATTAAAACATTTTATTCTTATTTGAGAGCTTTGATGAATTCACAGCACAATAGGCTGCTTCCCAGAAATGCTGAAGGGGAAAAACATACATTTCACACTCTCTTTGACCTTCTCAGGGAGAACTTGTGTCTTGTTAATGTTCATCCAAAAGCATTAATGTCCAACCCTTCTGTCGTTTTACCAAGCTGCATAATGCACCACAGTAGCCCTGTTTGGCCTCAATAAACGAGGAAGTTTGACCTTATTATAGGCACTTATGGTGGATTTCATCCCCTATTACAATCTTTAAATATTATATTCTAATATCCTATTAGGGGATAGTGTTACTTTAATCTTTACCCTCCATTATATGTCTAATACTCCACTTAAAGGATACAGAAACTTGCCTAGTCTACACCAGAATGTTGTCAGTAAATTGGTATCGACATTACTGATTGGTTTAAGGTTTTTGTGCTGAAGTTGGGCATTAATTGGACATGATTTCTCTGCCACCTTTCTCTCATTGCCCTGGGGACCAACGTTGCAGTGACACCCACCAATATTCATTATGACCACTCTCTATTGGTTTACTGTTAAATCAATACATTGCAATTGAGGGACACAATTTGAGTATGCTTTCACCCACCTACTGATAAATTGCACCTTGCCACCAACACGCGACTCAATTTGACTTTGGAGAAATCTGATAATTGGAAACTAAAATTGTTGATGCTTTTCAGGAAGATGAAACTCCTCAATCTTTACACACTCCTGAAAACCTTTTCAAAGTTTTATATCTCACTATTTTTCCTCTCCTCTTCTAGTTTGGGTTTATGTGTTGTATTGGTGTCTGTTGTTTCTCTGTTCCAAACAATTTGACTCATGTCTCTGAAGTTGTTTCTTTGTGTGTGTAGAGTCACTCCATTTGTTGTTCTATTGAATGGGGAAAACACACAAACGCATTGGCCTAAGTGTGGGGGCGGCTTTTGTGTATATAGCTGATCCTCTGTGCTGGATTTAATTCCCAGTCCACTCAGGTGAAGAACTACCTTTTTAAATGACAACAATTCAGTTTATGTGGATTTTAGTCTTTGCATTGTAAATACCAGCTGTTATTTTAGCCAAAAAATCCTGCTGTTTAGTGCTGCTCATGCGTCATTTAGTGTCTTACGGCCAGTTGTTGCCTCCAGTTTAACTCCACCATGGAATTTGTGGTTTGCTAAGTTTAATAGCTGAGTTTATTTTCGAGGTCATGACGAATGATGTTCAGGATGATGGTGTTTGTGGAAATGATACTGACACTGCTGAGGATTAAAATTTAATAATGATGAATGACAAGAACCCTAAAATATTCAGATTTTTTTTTTTAAATTCCATTTCGAGTACACTTATCCCACACAAAATGGATTTAATCCAAGTCGTTCTACTTTAAATCCAGGTCTCTCCTAAGCATTTAATTATGAACCTTTTGTAACACTTACTCATATAAACTGGCATCTTTCTCCTAGGCTCGCAGAGCCAGTGTGTTAGAATATGGGAGACCCTTTTGCACACACTCACGCAGACATGTGCAAATACAATGAGAGGAGAACGTCAGTTGAGATCCTCTCATGCCAGCTTGAGTGCATGTGCCAGCCTTCCAACTAAGCCCCACCCTCAAGTCTTTTGGCCTATTAAGAAGCCATTAGCTAAGCCCCCTTACATTTGATCTTGAATGAATGAGTGTCAAGATCGCTTTACAAAGTATGAAAAGTCCCCTTGTTTATTATGATGACTAAGCTGCAGTATAGCCAGGTTCAACAGTTCAGCTGCTATAGGGTGTTAGTGCGAAAAACATTCAGTGAGTTTCTGCTTTATGTGGCCCTGCGGTCCCACTCATTTTCAGATTCCACAGTTTGGCTGTTGGGTTCTGGTTACATCATATTTCTGCAGCATGTTGTTTTTTCAGTTACACACTTTTCTTTGGATTTAACAGGCACATCTATTCTAGGATGCCCTTTCACTTTGTTCAAAATATATTCTCAAACTGTAGATAGTGGATTTACAGCAACACAGTCAAAAGTTTGGACACACTTTCCCATTCACTTGAATGAGAAAGTGTGTCCAAACTTTTGACTGGTGCTGTATGTGTCTGTGTGTGTGTGTGAGTGTGACTATGTTTGTGTGTGTGTGCGCACATGGGTGTGCGTGTGTAGGTGTATACATGTGAACGCAGTAGTCCAGAGGTGTAAAGGTGTACGATGAGGTGTGTGAGTGTGCCCATGAACTTGGCAGAGCATGGATGTTCTCAGAGTACTCCCGTGGAGTGTGTGTGTTTCTGTGCACACATATGTGTGTGCCAGCATGTCTATACATGGGAGATTGTGTGATTTTGTACATGTGTGTGTGAACTTGGCATTGTAACAGCACTCTGGCAGAGATCACATTGTGTTTCATTTTGTGTGTGTGTGTGTGTGCGCACACTTGGCATTATGATATTGCCAGAGCTCCCATGC
The DNA here is from genome assembly GCA_029490765.1 of Euthynnus affinis. NCBI lineage: Eukaryota > Metazoa > Chordata > Actinopteri > Scombriformes > Scombridae > Euthynnus > Euthynnus affinis. The sequence continues at coordinate 18,594,283 of CM055842.1, read as the reverse complement.
TGTCCCCCATTATGCTCTGATCCTGTCCCATGGTGCACTGCAGCCATCCAGGGTTCAGTGCTTGTAGAGGGACAGCTGGGAATTATTGGAACTAAATAGGTCAATTTGATTGGCTGCACCACTCCAGCCAGTGCAATGCGATTGGCCGAGCAGGTTTTATTTGGTAAATTTGATGCTGTTTCTGTATTAGAGTGAGAAAGGGAGATAGGAGCGAAAGAGGGAAAGGATGAATGGATGAGGAAGGGAGAGATCTCTCTGGGTGGTTTGTACCAGCTTTGATCACCCCACTAGGACTTGACAAGCTGACTGACTGCCACACACACTCACACACAGAACACACACACACACAGCAAGATATTTCTGCGGTCAAACAATGCTGCATTCTGTCTGCATTCTCTCTGTGTGTACGTGAGCGTACTAATGCATGTGTGTGTGTTTGGTGTGCGCTCGGACTGGCGTTCATGGGAGTGTGTGAAAGGAAGTCTTTGACTGTGTCTGGGGTTGTTTTGTATAGAGGACCCTCCTGCTGCTAGCAGTAGCCTAGCGATGGCAGATTTCCTTCACCCTCTCAGCCTTCTTTTTAAATGTTTTTTATACTTGCTTACTCATCCGACATTTCATAGACTCTTTTAAGTGTGACCAGTGATGAGACATTTTTCCACCCACCTTCTCTCTATCTCTATCTCTTTCAGTCTGCATCCTCTGTTAGTTGCTGAATGGATTTTACTGAACTTTTTTTCTTCTTCTCTTTTCCTGTGGCCTTGCATGTTTATTCATTCACTCAGTAGATTTTATGTTGGACTGCGAAAACACTGGACTGTCCACCTACACCTCTGTACATTTTATGTATGGTTTACTTGAACACATAGCAATTACAGCTTGGCCTATTTCAAGAGTCAAGAGGCTGAACGTGGGTTGTTTGTGCAGTGATGGATAACTTTGAAGGCATGTTTTTCTTTGAGGAAAGCAGAGATGAAATCCAGTTCTGAAGGCGCAAGTATGGTTTTCAAAAGCCTGTGTCGACAACTGCGTCACACGGTTTGCACCATTTACTATCTCTCACTCTCTGCGGGGGAAAATCCCAGAATGGACCATGAGAGTGTGTGTGACTGTGTGTGCATTCGTGTCTGTGAGTGTGCATGTTTACTAGAGAGACGGATTGAGCAGGAGAAAAGAGGAAAAGGAGAAAGGAGAAGCTAAATGTTCTGAAACTGATTCCCAGCATCTCCTGCTGTTAGGTCTAATTCCTTCTAGAGTTTCATGTAAAGATCTGGAATTATGAATTTTTCATGGCTTGCGAAACCTAAGGCGTCATTTGGGGCTCCCATTTCCAGGCTTTTTGTTTTACTTAGTTGTGTGCGTGTGTCTGTGCCTGTTTCTGTGTGTGTAGTGAAGGTTTTCTGAGAGAATGCCGCTTGTTCCCAATCAATGCCCTACTATATAGTTCCCACTGGTCCCATGCAGCTCCGCACTGCAAAAAATGATCAGCCTATCTTAGTGTTTAGTATTTAGATTTAGAAGAACACTCACTTCATTATCTTTAAAGTCAGGTTATTATATTATGCTGCAAGATAAAAACACATTCAGAAACACAGGATTTTGTGAATAGATTATTGTATGTGTAAAAAGAAAAAAAAAGAATCATTAATTTTTTATTTTCTTTTGTCACTACAGTTTACTGAAAAATAAAATGACCTCTCTTGTTGTCATTTTTTGTAGTATAGTGCAAGAAGAAACTGGGCATTTTGACTTCCATAACAGACAATTGGACCCAGTGAATTGATGCCACTGAGTGCCAGGCCACAGATTTTTTGTACTGTTGTCCATCGTCTCCATTCCTCTCTCCTCTCAATTGTCCCCCTTTCTCTCTCTAATCCTGTCTCTCACTCTCTGTGTCCTGCTTCCCTCTTTCTCTTTCCCATCTACTACTACTGACATTCTGCTCTCTTCTCTCACTTTTAACTCCCTTTTTATTATTCTCTTCCTCTGCTACTGTCTCTCGCCACTCTGTCTCCATCTCTCATTAGATTTACACTGTTTAATTAGAGTGTGGCCCAAACAGTGGACATATTGTTGTGCTTCTGAACGAGGCCTACACGCAGCGGGACATTATGTGTTTGTGTGTGTGTGTCTTTGGTCACAAAAACATGGTGGAAACTCATCAGTCAGCCAGGGGGAGGGAACGGGTTTGCCTAGACAGGCACACACACACACACACACACACACACACACACACACACACACGTGTACTGTATGGTGTCCAACACGGATAGAGGGAAGGAAAGAAGGAAGGAGACAGGTAGAGAAATTGAGTGACACCCTGCTTACACCATGCCAGCTGCTCCCCATTGAAGTCTCATCCTGTATCTCTTTGTTTTAAGGCCATGCCTTTATCCACAGTCGGCAGCTTAGAATTTTCATGGTCTATATATTCTTTTTATTTGATACCGTAAAACCCCCAGTAAATAGCCCAAGCTGGTTTATTTGCTTCAGGAACAACGAGTAGCATACTGTGCTTATTGGAGACAAGCGATTACCGGAGACACTTTTTTGTGTGTGTGTGTGAAGAAACCAACTTCTGCCTCTTCAGCTTAATCCCCTGTCCCTGTCTGTCTCGACAATTTGTTTGGATTCATGCCAAAGTAGCAATCTGCTGCGTCTCTAGATTTTTTGCGCATGGTGCTCATATTAAAGACAGGCTGCAGATTTGGATATATATCTGTAATTTAGTTTTTACAGTATAATCATGAAGTTCTACAGTGTTAAACCTCAGGAGCCCCAGCATTGCAAAGGTCACACTCCATACACATAAACATCATAGACAAACAAAAGACAACACATTTCTACATACGTGCACTCTCTTTGAAAGAACAATTCTTTGAGCGCAGACACACGACCAGCAGATGGGCGCTGGGTGTTTTGGCTGAGTGGTGTGTTTGTGTGTTTGGCGCAAGAGAGTCTTATTTGTGTCATCATGAATATGTAATTAAGCTGCCATTGAGAAAAGACGACGTGTCGCGGCAGGGGGTCCACGAGGCTGGGAGCCCAGGTCTTTTTTTGTTTCCACTGAAAGCTTGTTATGTGCCGTGTCCTGTATTGAGAGAGTGAGAAAAAAGAGAGGAGGGGCAAGGTTAGGAGCAGAAAAATAGGCAAACTAAACTGAGAAAGAGACAAACAGTGGAGTGCAGAAAATTAACGAACGAAAGGGGAAGGTGTTTTTTGTTTTCAATATCTTGTGGAGAATTTGACATTCACACTCCTTTTTTGATAGGAAACAAAGCCGCACTGTAAAAGCCCATTCAACTCCTGGTTGAGTGTGGAGAGAGGATTGGGGAAAAGGAGGAGGAGGAGGAGGAGGCGTAGGAAGAGGAGGAGGGAGCAAGCAAGCGGGCTGAGCGGTGTTGGGAAGCCGCCTGAAGGATTAGTTTTTCTCTTCTTTCTATCTTTCACCACTACATTTTCTCTTCCTTTGTAACTCTCTTTTTTTTCTCTCCTGCTCTCGTTTTCACATCCACCCATTTCTACTCTTTTTTCCCCTCTTTCTTGCTCCCCCAATCCAACGTCTCCCTCCCTTCCTCACCCCCAACAGTAACTCTTTTCTTCCCCCCCCTCTCTCTCTCCCTGTGCCAAAACTTTCTGGTAATCTAGTGGTCCATCTGAAGGAATATGCAAAAACCTGAAACCATAATTACTATAATCACCACTGTAACTTTTTACCTCCTAGGCTTACGTTTGCACTTTACACACTTGTGCGCGCACACACAAAAGCACAAGACTCATGCCTGTTTTGAAAGGGCACATTGTAATTCTGTAGGATGCCATGAAAAAGGGGATTTAGCGTGTGTTGTAAAAAGGTTTTTGGTTGCCTGTTCTGCTGCTTTAGACATGATGTAATTTACTGCACTGTACCCCGTGTAGGTTTAGGAAAAACAAGGGCGTCACACACACACAGGCACACACACACCATCAAGCAGGCAGGAATGCACAGAAACATCTCATTTAGTTTATTGTGTATGATCAGTACAAAGTCACAAATGCACCCTTTACAATAGACAAATGTAAGGTACAAAAAGTCCATTTGCTTATTTTTGCTCCGCACTGGCTATAATAAGGACACGGTATATTTTACTCAGCGGGTGACAAGATTACGTGTAAGCAGTTTGCTTTGATTCATTTGAACACACCATTCTAAGTGGTTAATGAATATGGGCAGTACTTTGCTGAGAAGGCATGTTCTGTGTGTCCATTGTGAGTCTGTGCATGTAAATGGAAAAATCACATTATTGTTTTATTTATTTATTATTTTCCATAATTATCCATGCACACAGCATTTTTTTCTTCCTCCCCCAGAGGAGCACATGTAGGAGCGCACTGTAGGTGGAGAGAGGAAGGAGAGAGAATAATGACTTTCCACTGTAAAAATCTTGCCTCCTGAAGTCCTTTTGTTCTGAGGAAAAAAAAACGTGATCATATAGGGGTGAAAGAAACAGAGGATCAGAAAAGGCAGCCAGAGCGATTGTGAGCGAGTGAGAGGGAGAAAGCTATAGTGACTTGGATATAGGGACATCAAGCGCCAGAGCGAGATAGAGAAAGACTGCAGGCTTAGTAATTAATCACAGTTCTCAGTGAGAGGGAGAGAGATTTGATGAAACAAAACAGTGAAAAAGGGTAGTGACAGAATAATTTTAACTCGCTTTAATTTACAGTTACACAGAAGTTAGTGTGTTTATACTCCCCTCACTGTGAAAACCAATTTTAGGGTTATGGTTAGAGTATTGTAAGGTTAAAGGTTAATTTAGGGCCTCTAGAGGTCAGGAATGAGTCTATGGGCTACAGACATTCATTTATATTGCTAAATTAGCAGCTTGTGTTCTGAAGGGCAAGGTGAAGATGGTTATGAGTCACAAAATGAGGACAAAAGGCAGCTACTTGAATGCTCTGAAAATCAGACAAGGCTGAGTCTGTTCTGAACCAAACAGAGCCATTTTGAAGATAAGGACATAGAGGAAGGTGAAGTAGCTGTGAGGTGCTGCTGATGTGCAACTTTGGTCCCTGGTATTCATTGTGTGTGCTTGTGATTGAGAAAGATATATAGGACAGATGCCCTTTTTTATATTCTTATACAAAAGGACAATCTAGCTGCCTTCAACACTGCCCAAGGCTTATCACTAAAACTGAACTGTTAACACTGTAAAGTCTAGGTTTGTTTTGCTCTGAAGTAGAGCTATTTCTAGAGTAAAAGCAGAGTTACTCTGCTTGATATTAAAACAGACTGAAATGTTAGCTTGCCCTGGTCTAGACTTGGAGTCAGACCTTATTGTGAACAAGTCTGTGAAGAAAATTAGATTTGTTATGCCACAAATATATTGTTGTATGGACGGATTTTTTACTTTTTTTCTTGATTAAAAAATGCCTATTTTCTATGGCTTTCTCTCCACAAGTTTGTATTTGAAAATATGAAAAAAGAAGTGAAGTTGTTGATCACTTGTTGCCCTATCAGCCTGCACAGAACAGATTGGACATGTTTTCCCTGCAGGTTTTATGTCTACATTATGATCTGCATTTCATACCTTGTGTTTTTATGGCATGTTTTTTGAATGTCTTTGAATGCAGGTTTCACTATAGGGAAATCACTTTAGTATTGAGTGAAATGAGAAAACTGCAATATGAATAAAAACATGACCACACTGGTATTGGCATTATATTGTATCTATATTTATATGTAATTTTTTATTTCTGCAAACTTCGGATACTTTTTGAAGAACAAACTCACAGTGGAGGACTTCTTCTTCATATACACAACAGAGTGTTGTGTTACTGTACATCAAAACTGACCCTTTAGATAGATGTAATACAATATATAAATTAGAAGCATTATTCATTGGTAAGTTGCAAATTTGATTATTCTAAATTGTCTTTTGATAATGGAAAATTTCTGTTTGTTAATATACAAGTTAAAGCACTTAAAACCTTTCACTCAGTGACTTAAAGCTATTATCTCCCCCTTCTGGCAGTGAGAGTAATTACAAAAATACTGTTGACACATGCTTACATCATAAGCTCTGCCATAGCCTCTTCCATTGCTACTATTGCGGTTATAAAATGGTGGATAAATTGTTTTGAGCGTCATACAACCCTGCGAAATGACTTGTTTCACTGTGATTTGATCCATTAAGTCCAATAATATTTGGAAAGTCTAGAAGAGCCACACAATTAAATGATTTTTATCCCCATTCAAGTTAGCAGAGAGCTAACTGGAAGTTATCCGGCTTGGCTGGTGGACGTTTCTAGTGTGCATCCTCTGCTCATAAAGCATGTGCAGTATGCTTTCATCCAGCCAGCGCAGGAATGTCAAACCCGACACCAGATTAAAAACACTGTGAAATGTAGAGTGATTTATCTGGTGGTTATAGGCTTAATCAGCATTGTGGGAACTCATTTGGTGGCGGTTTGAAAGTAATGGAAGTTCATTTATATGTAGAAGTTCCGCACTGCAGGTTTAAAAATTAGAAGAAAAAAAACACGGGGTCAACTGTTTTCTACAAACGTTAATAGGCACAGCTCTACAGCTGCTGGCAAAGATGATCGGATATTACTTTTTGGGAAAGACTGTTTCCAAAGAGGCTTAAATTAAATGGGGTGATGATGAGGTCAATGGATCAATGGATGATGGCGTTAAAGTTGTTTTTAATGATTGAGAGATTTAAGATCCTCTCCACTGCAGTGTCTTACCAACCTCGGGGTGAAAGTCAGTTTTTATTATAGGTGCCTAACATTGTGACTCAGCAGTGCATCTATAAAAGTACAGACCTACAGTTTTCTACTGTTGTTTATAGTGTGTTTCAGCTATGCTTTGTTTTCATTGATTCTCTCCCACACAGACTTTGAGTGTGAGTGGATGTGTGTACACGTGTGTTTGCTTTTTAGTTGTGCTTCTCTGAGCCCTCTAGCTCTATGTTCTATATTGTCTTACAGAATTTATTGATGTTTATTAAAAAAACAAACCTTTGGGTTGACCCTAGAAAATGTCTCCCTCTTTCACTCCCTCTGTTTGTGTTATTTTGTACTTCCATCCCCAAGGATTTCTGCAAGGCTTAAGGTCAGGGCAGGTAGAGTGGTAGTCCTGAAATTTACTGCTTGTTATTTTGCAAGTTCACTGTAGTTCATTATATGGTTTTGTGAAGGAGGTCAGTTAAATCTAACATGGTTTTTAATATGACAGTGCCACACTTAAGTACATTTTAGTGACAGTTTGTGTTCATTTTAAAGAAATATTTGATTTGATCCTCTGGGGTGATATGATGTAAAAAATAAAGCAATCCACTTTGTTGGGAATTATCAGTCTTGATATGACATGTCAATGGTTGAACATGAGATGAAGGAATAACACAATGACACTACCTTGCTCCTCATCATTTTACATACAGATTAATTATTGATATACAGTGTAACTATTTTCTTTTGACAAACCTGTTACATTACCCCATAATGCAAAGCTCGTTTAATGTTTCATTGATTCAGTCAGGAATTTAAACTCAAACTTCCATTTCAAACTTATTTTTATAATTACAGATCCTTTAAAAAACTATTAACACTTATTAGAATAAAAAATAGTTAAAGGATGAACTACATTTGACACAAACTATAGTTCATGAACTGCTGTGGTACCAGATCATTATCTGTGTTTTTAGGGATGAAGACTGGGGCTCCCTGCTGTGATCTGACAGCTGATGAAATGTAGATGTAATCTTACATGGAAATCACAGGCACACACACATGTTTGATCTGAGAAAATTTATAATGGCGAAGCATGAAAAAGTTAATGAAACAAAGCCAGACCTACATTGGACCCCAAAGATGTACTATCTGAAAAAGACAATTTCATCTTTCAAATTATATTTATACATTTGTCCTAATTTCTTAGCAACAAATAACAATGGAGTAAAAAAATGCAGTAACTTGAAGCATGTTCTGATCTTAGCAAGAGTTTTACCAAAGAATTTACAGTGCTACTTTGATGTTGTAAACAACTTGGTCAGTAATGAGGAGCACTGTTTTATTCTGTCTGGAATGGTACTGCTTTTAATCCAATACATCCTCAAAGGACCATAAGGTCTGGTTAGATTTAGGCACAAAAGCACTTGGTTAGGGTTAAGGAAAGAGGGAAGATCATGGTTTGGGTTAAAAATAATCACTTGAAACGTGGTGTGGGTTAAAGTTACTACTTCCTTAAAGTTAGGCAACCTTTGTCATCATGGCAGCAGTAAACACCACAACAATTGAAGTTACAGTTTGAATGATCTTTTATTGTATTTTATTTTGTCATACTAACTGAAAACTGAAGTTGGTCATGACAAATATGCAGAACAGTTTTTAATCAAGTGATTTCTGGTTTGAGTGATATAGTCCTGTCACTTTCCTAGAGGTATGAACACCTGCTGCCGGTGATTAAATTCCAATTAAAAGTATTGTTGTCAAGAAACTTGTGCCCACATTTTACATGGTATGGTAAACTTGGGCCCACATGCAGAAGCTGTTTCATTCTCAGCTCACAGCAAAGGCACCATTTAGCTCTTTTAACAGAAAAAGAATATCTCCTCCTGATAGTCCCTGCAGTGAGGGAAGGCCATTTTACCAGAGTAGAGGCCACAGTTTAATGAAGTGCATCAAAAGATCACAATAACAAACAGGTGTTTCATATCTAAGGCTGTGATCCAGGACATTTCAGAGGGTTTTGGACTTGCATTCACCTCCAGCAGATATTCTTGCTTTTTTTGCCTTCATTTTTATTTTCTGTCACCATCATCCTTCCCAAGGCACAGCTGGTGTAGTGGTGTAGTAACGGTTTTCAGCACATAAACTGGCTCTCTGTCCAATGACATGTGGCTCAATCGGCTCGCCAATACTGGGAAAACACACACACACACACACACACGATCGCACACACAAGGGAGGGGGGTTGCTAATCCAATTAATTACAATATTATAGAACATTTGGACCTGATCAAACACTTAAAGGTGTCATATTTTACAAGTTTTCCCATACTTCCCATTTTTTATTTTCCAGTGATCCACTTTTTGATGCACAATTTTGTTTTTACAAACAAAGTCATGCTAGCTTATAGCATCCTCACCAGGTCAGGTTGGATATGTTTATTAAAAAAAAAAAAGCAGACATTTTACCCTGAATTTCAGACATTTGGGGTTGACGTCTGGCTCCCAAATGCAAATGATTGTTTTCTGAATTAATGGATTTTTGGCATTAAAAATAGTGGGGTGCTCTTATTGGCCTGATCTGTACAATTATAGGGGAAACACTGCACACACGCACAGACACATATGGCACGGCATGGTTAGTTTGGCAGTTAAAGTAGAAGTGTGGATAGACACTGTGTCTCCATATGTAGTAGCTGTTGTTTTCTTGGCAGGTTTGGTTTATCCTGTCACTCCCTTGGACCGTGTCTGACTCTGGCAGTTGGAGTTTCAGAAAAGGCGGGAAAAGCCACCTGTACCGTTGTAGGTGTTTATTATAGTATATTATATATTAAGTTTGATAAACATCTCTTGATGCTGGTACCAAATACCACATTCTTATTTATAGACATTTTTTAATTAAGGTTGCACAGAACTAGAAATTGGGTCTCAATTTAATATTGACTTTAAAGGCGTAAATATTCTGAAATCACCAACAATCATCTGTAAAATATTATCACAGTATTGATTTTGAGATATCTATTCCATATTGTGTACATTTTATTTTGTCAGAGAAAAAGTTTACAGTTTATGAGTCTTGCCTGTTTTTTGTGTATGTTTGTCAAAGTATTTTCTCACTAGTCTTGGCTTTTCAACAGCATACTGTAAAGCACCACATCATGCCTAAACATCTACCTCAAATAGATTGGTTGCAACTCTAGCAGCTGCACACAATTGCAACAATGTTGCCTACTTGTTGAAATATTCTTCATGGTATGCACTGTGTGGCATGTAGCCATCTGTAAGCTATATATTTTCTATTTGTACCAATGACGTCATGCATCTGGGGTTACTTTTTCCGTAAGCAGATGAATGAGAAAAAGACTTATGTCATAGTGTCACAGCAGGGCTATTTCACCACATCAAAAGAACATGAAATACGTGTCTGTGAGGCTCACTCTTTTTTTCACTTTGTGCATCTCTGTTTCTCTTTTGCTCTGTCTGGACTATGTCTCCTGTTCCATCTCACTCATCTTTCTCCACTTTGGTCCAAGCCACTTTCTTCTCTTTCTCCTTCCTTCCTCCTTTCCTCCCTTCCTTCCTTCCTGGGGGAAGGAGAGATTTAAACTTTGAACAAAAGACACAAGGAGGAAAACTTTGCAGAAACATTTGAAGTTTTTTTCTCCCCTTCTCTGTTCTGAGAAATGTCATCCACACCCAAGCAACGGTTTCAAAAGAAGCAGAAAGTAGCTGACTAAAGCCAGACAATACCCACGGCTCCCTCTAGCTCCTCCAAATCCTTGTATTGTTGCTGTGGTTATTTGTGTTGCTTCTTCCTCTGGGCCCCTCCAGGGTTTTGGTTTATCTCCGCTCACTGCTGAGGTCTTGTCAGAAAATGAGGGCAGGGCTGCTGTTTTGGCCGCAGGTCAACTTGCAACTTACAAAAGTTTATATTTAGTTTGAAATGAACACAGCCAATGACGAACTTGTCAGTTCATATTTTGTTTTGCTTTTTCTGACTTTGTGGTATTGTAGCATTTGCAGTGTCTTACTGTAGTCACAGCCCTAACATGAAAAATTACAGTATAGGTCTAAAATTTAAGCCAGAAAAAAACGACCTAAAGTTATGTTTACGCCATCTAGTGGCTGTAGTAATTATGACTCGGAAGCAATGCATTTCAGATGACGTCAATATAAGGTGATTTGACAAATTGATTTTGCCTTAATAGGAGGAGGTGGTATGGATGGAGGGCTAGATAGTTAGTTGACAAAAAGTGGACAAGTGACATTTTTTTAAAAAACTATAACGTCATGATATTTTCTGTTGCTGTGACAATGAAGGTTGCGTAACTTTAAGAAAGTACAAACTAGGTTTTTGTGCTTAAATCTAACCAGGCCTTAACCACAGCTTTGTCACACCATTAAACATCATTATTTTTTTGACAGTCATTTGTAACGCTGGTATAATTGATCTCTACCCTATAGAGGGCGCCGAAAACACTCATTTATGACGTTTTGAGAGTCACTGGAAATAGATCTATTCTGCCGTTGTGGGACATGTAGGTTGTCAACAATGGTGGACTGCAGCAGCGAGACCATTGCCAACAATGCCCCAGAAAACTCTTATTTGAATAAAGACTTTAATTATTTTTTTCTACAGTATGCTTTTATGCATTCCAAAAATGGTATCTGCTCAGTAGACAGAAAGTCATTCACCTTCACTTTCATTCTGAAATCACATCTTGCAAAGGAAATATAAATATAAAACCTGCAGTGGGCTATTATGCATGTGATCCCTGCTTGGTACCAGCGTCTGATGTATTAACCCTGACTTAATGAAAAATAGCTATCATGAATAGAAATATGATTATTAATATTTATTATCTTTAAAACGGGCCAAGGCTAGTGATTGAGAGAACAGCACTGTAAAGTTTAAGAGCTAGAGAGCAAACATTGTGTCACTCCTCATTTAATCCTTGGCTAAAACACACCCATGTTGCGGGATTCAAGGGAAAAGAGAAGTCCTCGCCTTCCCAGAATAGTTTCCTGCACACTGTGCTGTTGTAGAGTCGAGTTTAAGTCCCTTAAGCTTTTAGTTCCATCACTTTTGGTCTTTAGAGCTGAGAAGGGGAGGTGTGTCCGATGAATTATTTACAGAGCACAGAGTTAAGATAACAAAATGCTTCAGAGTTTCAGACAGGCTGGTGCCATCAGGGTTATACAGACTTTGTAGTGACCAGGGCATCACAGGGAAGAAAAAAATCTGAGTCTCAATATCATATTATATCATAAATTGTGTCTTTATAGCGTTGGTTTACTTGCCATGCTAGATAGTTTCAATTTTATTTGCCCAGGTTTTAAGATATCTGCCTCTGGGATTTCTGCTGGAGACAAGTGCAATTTTTTTTGTTTCTGCTGAGAAAACATTGTGATCTGTGAATTATCCAGAGTTCTTTGATAACACAAAATTTGCATTCACCTCCTTATATTTTTGTGCTCATAGAAAATTATTTTGACATATCTCAAAATAATTAAAACCAATAACTCAATACCACAATTGAGAAAATGTTTTTTTTAGATTTTTTGTTTCATGTGTGTTAACCATGTAAAACCTTTTACTGAATTACTTTAATGTAAGGTGACATTTAGCTTTTTATTCAGTCCTAATTCATTTGTAGTTACTTATGCTCTCTCACAAATGATAGTATATTTAATTGCCAGTGCTAGTTGAAGAAGGGATTGTAGTAATGCTAATAGAGCTTAAATTGGTTACAGAAGTATTATCACTCCAACAACTAAGTTTTGCTTCAACAAAATGCTAAAGAGTTTCAATAGTGTTCAATAGTGACACTACTTTAAAAAAAGATTAAAGTTCAAAGGTGTCCCAACTTGAAAGTACTATTTCAGGTTACGGTTCCCCTTGTCTCTCTTCAGTCAATACTCAAGACCACTAATGTGTGGAAACAAAACAGATTGTATTCAGGTTTTGTAGACCAAGTGTTGCAGCCAATTTGCCTGTAGAAAATCAATCAAGGCAGATTTACTGTTTCCCCCATGTCAGATACATAGAATTGGTTAAAACACCCAGAGACACAGACAGACACACACATGCACACACTAACACACATTCAGATGTCTCAGAGGTCTGCTTAAGTGGACATTTAATCATCAAGGACCTTTTCCTGCTGGCTGCTCCATTGAGTGAGTCAGGCACACATACACAGACACACACACACACACACACACACACACACACTCACATACACTGTCGCGTGGCAGAGTATTGATTCTCACTGTTGTTCTTGTGCTGTTGGTTAAACAAGACAGTAATAATGGAGCAACATTGTTTAGTCTGCTTATTGAACTGTGACTGACCAACATTGATTGTTGTCTTCTACTTTGGGAATACATTTGTGTCTGTGTGTATATATATGTGATTGTGACTGTGTGATCGAGTGTAGTTGTGGCTCTTTAGTTGTGTTTGTAGCTCTAGCCTTGAGAAAGGAGGAGAAAATACTGCAGGCAGGAAATATTTTTTTTTGCCTAAGGTTCTTTTACTAATTTTACTCTTTTTCTTGATAGTTAAGAAGTTGAAGCTCAGTCAAGGCATCAGAAAATATGGAGAGAGGAAAAATGGTATAGAAGAAGACAACGAGGGTCTAAGAAAGAATTAGTGAAAGGCAAAAAATCACTGAGATGTTTGAAACCAATGACTAGAGACAGAACTTAGTGAGAGAGATGAATGATGAGAATCGAAAGGTTGCTAAAAGAAGGTGAGATAAGAAGATGGGAGCAGAGAAAAAGTAGGGAGGGGAGGGGGAGAGCTACATGTTTCATTTCAAAGCTTTTGTGATCTTCAGGAACACTGTTTCAGTCATATTTCACATCATATATTTCACATTTGCACAACTTATACAAATCTATAAAAATCACCAAGAGCTGCAGCATCACTTATATATCTGATTCTCAAAATAAAGCTGTTTTTTTTACTGAAGAGCTACAGTTGGAGTCAAAGAAATGCTTAACACAGTCAACACTAATCTATACAGTTCAGAATTTATTAGTCCAGAGCGATGTCTTGAAGTTCAAACTTATTCAAATTGAGCATTTATAGAATAAATTTCCCTTTTACTTTTTCATAGAACCCAGGGGCAACTCTTAAATTTAGAGATAAAAGTTTCCAGGAGGACTTGAGGTTTGAAGTTTTCATGTACAAATTACATGTTTTCATACGCATGGCATGCTGCAGAACACAATGTGGTGCCAAAAGTGTGGGTTTAATAAGTGAATAAATCTGCCTTACACTTGAGTTTTATCATGTTATTAACTTTGAAGTACTATCCTGTAGGCTTCAAAGAATTCATTGAGCTCTTTGCATTTCCATTTATTACAAGCTGTTTTGATATTACACAAGGTTATGCCATCTAAAATTTCCATGCCTAAAGCCCTACAAGCAGCCATGAATAATTCATGGAGTTTAATATTGAAATTGGTCATTTGTTTCCATGCGAAAGCTCTGTGAAAGGAGACTTACAAAATGCTTTGGCAGCCAATAATGAATCATCAAGATGTTTTGAATTGACACTGAGAGCATCTAATATTAGGTATGTTTTATTTTAATGAACGGAGACTCAAAAGCACCTCAGACATCTCAGCACTCCCCACATCTCCGGCTCAGTGGTTGAATTGGTCTCTCTGAGATTTGCAGATGGAGATGCTTGGTCTGCATTTTCTGGTCTATCATTAAAGCTCTTCCCGGTTTTCTGGAAACACACATGCATGGTCATACTCGCACGTACTCACTCAGGACATGCATGTGTAATAATGTATGCTGCATGCTTCCACACACATTTGGTATTTGCAGGCTTGAACAGACTTTTACAGTGTAATGACCGCTTGCTGAAAATGATTACTGACTCCCTTAAGAGTCAAGTGGTTGTCTTTTAAATTGAAATTAGTGGCTTATAGCTTTTTCCAAACTATAAAAAAACACTCAGAAGATCTGTCTATTTGAATTGCTTTTATAAAAAATATTACAAATCAACAGTGTGATGATCCTCCAAAATTAATATTTTGTAATTGCTGCATACCACAGCAGTTCAATACAAGTTCAGTTTTTAAATCATAAAATCATTAATTTGATTTAGGAGCGAAAATTCGCTACTGATACAAATAACTAGCTGCAGCCAAAGCCAACTTTTGGATCATTTTGTAGTTTTAAGCTGTGGCTGCTTCATCTTCAGCTGTTTGGGATGCGGCTCCAGTCTCTCTTTCTCACTTGCTCAGTGTCATGTTCTCACTTTCTTTCTTTATTTCCACCGTTTCAGCGTTTTCTCTCCTCCAGCCGCAAAGGCCAGAGGCACTGTCCCCAGGGGGAGTTGGGTGTGTTTATGTGTGTATGCATACAAGAGAGAGAGTTCAAGAGATTGTGAATATGCAGAAGTGTCTGAGAGAGAAAGATAGTGAGACACAGAGATTGTATGAGTAGGGGATTGTATGCGATTGTGTGTGCGTGTTTGTGTGTGTACTGCCGTTCCTCAGGCTCTCTAATTGGGACATGGGTTCTGTCTGTGCTGTGCACCAACCATTTTGATGTAAGTCCCACATGAGCATCGCTGTAAATCTTGATAATGGTATTAAGCTTGTTGAGTCGGTCTGGGACTTGAGCCTGTAGTGCGTGCATGCATGCAGACATGCACGCACTCTTTCTCTCTCTCACACACACACACATGCAGGCAGAGGGTGGTGTGAGCACTGCTTATTAATGTAGGAAAGATTCAAATGCGCATACACACTGTTGTCCAAACTCTGCCCATTACTGTAGCACAGACAGACCTCTGTGGCACTTAAGACAGCTTATTACCTGCTGTAAATGTATTTCAGAGAGCTTTTGGGAGATGTGTGCATATATGAATACACACACACACACACACACACACACACACACACACACACACATATCACACTGACAGAAATGCAAAACATACTACACATTAATCTACGTTCAAAGAGAAGGGCTTTATTTAAAATCAAAGTGCTGGAATTGTAATGCATCAGCACATCATAGACATATTTGGGGTGAAAGGAAGGTACTTCAGCAGCCGGCAGCTAATTAAAATGCACAGAAAAAATGATGTGATGGTCAGATATAAAGTAAGACAGTGTTTTATGCTATAGAGTTAGTTAGACGTGAATCACTGAAATTTTTACACTACCGCAGCAGGTTTCAGACGTATTGAGGCTAGCTGGAGACATCATTTTATTTGAAGCCTCTGCTCTTCCAACTCAGCTGAATGGTTTTGTACTTTTTGGGTAGACAGTTTGTCCATAATGCCATAATAGTGGTGACTATTTTCAGGGCCCTGCAAAAAGAGAGAGAATTGTGTCCTGAGCTGTTTTACAAATCCTGTAAAACAAGTGATTTTGCCTTGAAATAAGGTGAAACAAGTTCATCCACCTTGAAAAACAGTGGAATTACACCATACACCTGGCTGATTATTTCCCTTGTTTTGTGTATGTTTTTGCCTTCCATGAATGTGTATTACAGCCTGTAGTCAAACTGTCTGATTTAAGCTTATTTCAAGACAGTTTAGGTCAAATTGTATTAGGCACTAGAAGGTGATGTGGCTCATGCATGTCTTTGATGTTAATGCAAATGTTTTCATCATGTTTATTTTAAGGCAGTGAAATTACCTAACCGCAAGCTCCTTGATTTGTTTTGTTTGTTGTGTTGATTCAAAACAAGTCATACCATGATAGGTGAATTTTTCAGACTGGGGGAATTATCTCCCAACATCAGAACATATTTTGCCTTAATATTGCGAGATATGCATCATAAGTCTGTAAAAACCACACACACACAGACACACACCATTTTGCGGTGCATTTCAAATGGCATGTAGACTGTTTTGCTGAAACAGTATCATCAGTTCGTCCTCTTGACTCCCTGCAAATGCAAATGTTGTACCAGCCAAGTGCTGTAAAAGCTAATGAGAGTAATGGGGTCTAGTGTACTCAGTGATGGGCTCGACATAAAGGGAATATGTGGGGGTTAGGCGTACTGTAATATATGGGAATAGATGCCTGCAGCTGTTCGCGCTGGCTCGGGCTCAGTTTATGTCTCCATCTCTCAGAGCAGATGGAAAATATTATGATGCTGATGATGAGGGAGACGGAGAAAAGTGAGACATGCAGACTACAGGAGAATGAATAAGATAAATACTGACAATAGAGAAAGAGAAACATCAAGAAGGATAAGGTCCTTTCACATTGAGTTAGGTCTTTTAAAAAGACTTCAAGAAGTCAATATTTCACATAACTGTTGAAATTATTGACATAAGCACAAGGTGCAAAAAGTGGCTGCACTGCAGTGTTAAACATAAGGACACCGTCCCATAGGCTTTTCATTACAGCAGCTGTAAACCATAGCAGTAATAATTTCTTATTAGTGTCAACCAAACTCTTAATAAAATAATTTAATTTCACTGCACAAAGTCACAGTACTGTATGTATCTTCAAATTGCAACTTGGACTGGTTGTAAGAGCAAGTGTGAGAGTGAGAAAAATGATTTAAGGAGACATGCACTTACACATACAGATAAATACACACAAGCACACATCTCTCTTGCAATTCTCTATAATCCCTCTCCTTAACAAATTGTCTGAGAGTTTAGAGTTTGTTAGGGGAAACAAGGGGGAATTTAATCGGCGTGACACCAGCAGGGGAATCTAATAAGGGAGACACCAGTGGGGCTTGTTTAATGATTTTCTCCCTTCGCCTTTTTCAATTAGAGTACCTTGCTGTGATCTCTGCTGAGTCTCTGTCTCATTTTTTTGTACTTCTCTCCCTCTGTCTGAGTCAGTTTCTCTCTTTTTCTACAATTTGTATCTTTTTCTATCTGTCTCCCTGCTGCTCTCTGACTCTCTCTGTTGGGCTGTTTGTCTTCTAGTTGTTGGGATCTCTCTTTCGCTCACATACAAATTCCCATTTCTTAATAGATGTTTGCTGCAGTGACTACTTTCATATAGTTTACAGGTGATATTAAATTATATTAATACACTATTTAGTTTTTAAACTCCTACAGTGACAGGCAGGGTTGGGGTTAGAACAATAAATTGCAGGTCATAGAGAAGCTGTTATCACACCTGTGAGGGCATTCAGACCAAAAATCATAATGTTGTTAAAAAATGTCAAGAGGTACATTGGTGTGGGTGTGTTGCTACTATAACTACTGTAGATTAAATATAACTCAGCCCTGATTTATGAAGGTGCATCAGATGTCAAAATACTTAGTGGTCTACCAGTACTCTGGTACGCTGGATCAGTATCACTGCTGATACTGATCGTTATCATCTGACTTGTTAGTGCCAATTGCTTCGCCTCTGGCCACTATTTCAACATGTATAAAAATTAAAACAGTTGATGTGAGGTGTGAATGTGTATCTACACCAACAACATGAAAGAAACTAACTTTTTATTATACACAGATCATGTAAATAAAAGGCTATGTACTCTAATAGTAAATACATTTAAAGTAAAAAAAAAAAGAATTAATTAATAAATTTGCTCCAAAGATTTGTGTTTTTTCTTTAGTGGTGTGCCTCGGACAAACTGGTTTTGAACTGCCCGTGTGAAGTATTTGTTTGTTTATGCACGTAACTACAGTTATTGTGTATTGGGCTCGGAGCACTTCCAAAACGTGGTTGACCTACGCTCAGCAATGTATCTGAATGCCTGCTGTGTAGTCACTTGCTGCTGATCTGCTAAATGTGCTGCTAACACTATGCTTTCTGTCTAGACATGGGGTCAGAGTGTCCATTCTTTATTAAAAGCTGTTTTTGCTGTCTACCTTTCTCTATTTAGTGCACTTTTTTCTGATTCGTGTCACGCCTCGTCTCCGCTCTATCCCTGACATGCAGGAGTTAGGAGCAGAGCCCTGAAGCTGCGTCCTGCGCCTGCACAGTACGGAGGAGCTCATTGAGTGCTGGCTTAGTCAAAGTTTATTAATATTAAACCCATTGTATGTCCAAATTGCACCAAATTCAACACTGCACTCCCTTTGCTCCCCAGCCGTACATCTGCCAAGTGTGAAATCGATTCAATGAATTGTTCAAGAGATACATGAAGGACATACAGACACAAAGACATACAGACAGAGATTCCTTTCTTTAGTAGATAGATGATTCCATTATTTGCAGGACAGCCTGCTTTTTTTTTTTTCTTTTTTACTAAAGCCCCGAAAGTCAGGAATGAGAGGGCTTAATTTTTTTTGGCGCACAGCTAAATGGCAGCAGCAGAGGTCTGCTACTGTAGCTAACACTACCACTGTTTATGTATCATGATTTTTATTACTTCATAATGATGGAGAGGCATAACCATTTATAATAAATAGATACAGAGATTTTGCTGGAAAGGTCACATTTTGTCACATTATGATGGCTGCGCTGTATTATGATTGCATAGCCTATCTCTCAGTATTTTTGTCCTGAATGTGTTGTAGAGAAGGTCTTTGGTTCACATTACTTTAGGAAACATCAAAAGTACTCAAGCTGCTTAAAAGTACCTAAGTATGGTAATGGCTTGAATGAAAATAAATGAAAGGAAGAATAAACTGAGATTTCCTGACCTTCTGAGAGTCAGTAGGTCACATTACTTCTGACCCATTAGCTAACTGGTACTTCTGCTCTGATCTACCCTAGCAACATGCCCACCCCCCTCTCTCTCTCTGTCACTTTCTTTCTCCCTCTCTCTCCATATGTACTGCATGTCCTGAAGATGTGTCATACTTCCATGTCTGGACTGTCGGAGACGTTTATGTCTTCATTCTGTTACCGTGGGTGACAAGGCACTCCGTTACCCCGGGTGACAGGGCATTCCGTTACCTCTGGTGGCAGGGCATTCCGTTTCCCCCGGTGACAGGACATTCCATTGCCCACAGTGACAGGGAGTCATCAGGCTTTCAACCAAGAGCACAGAGCTGCTGTGGCATGTGCAGAGAAGAGACATGGGCACGCCGCGGGTGACTCTCTGTGTGTGTTTGTGTGCGATAACGCGTGCATGCTCGTGGGTGAGCGGATGCGAGAGTGTAATTTTGTGACTCTACTGAATTGCAGCTGCCAGAGGTCCTTACTAGTATATAATGATTGTAAGAGTAAAAGTTTGGTGGCAAAAATTAGAGTTAAATTCACAAAGAAAAATGGATGCAAGTCATCGAATGTATTTGTTTTTAAATATGTGTGTGTGTGTGTGTGTGTGTGTGTTCCTAGAGAAACGAGGAGGAAAGGGCAATGGGGAAGGGTCGCTCTAGGAAACAAAGAGGCTAAAAGGGTGGTGAAGGGTGAAGGAGGATGCACTTCTCAGAGGAGAGCAGCACTGCATGACTGCCTACTGCCCTAAATCTCAAATCATTTCCCTAATTTATTCTCTTAACCTGCTGTGTTTGTCTTAAGACAAAGTGTCAGTCAGTTATGGGTGTAGTTGCTGACTACTTCACCTCTATAAAACTATAATTAGCTTATAGTGGACACTGAACCCAACTAAATAGGAATAAACAAGCAGAAACACATTTAAAATTGTAATACTCTAAAATAATTGCAGGTAGAGATGACAGTTAGAGTGAGTGAGCTGTAGAGTTTGCAGACAGTTGTACATCATTGCCAGGCTCGCAGTGGGAGGGCGGCAATAAATCAGAAATTGGATCCCTTGACCCCAGCACACACACGGATACACACAGACACACACATGCAACTTCCATCTTATTCCCTTAACCTAACCACTTCATCCAAAATGCAGAGGCACCTCCTCTTATGTTCTAATGTTTTACATTTACTTTGTTTTTTCACAGGTTTGTTAAGTAACCTTTTTTCACATGTTAATCCCAAATAGGTTTAATGATATAGCGAATGCTGTATTGGTACAGCTGTGACAATTTCTTTTGATATTCTGCAAATATATGACTTGTACTCTACCTGTGTATTACCACTGTCCCTGCCTGCCTGCCTGCTTAAGGCTAGCACAGCTTGTTCTGTTACTTTTCACTTACCACATACTCTGTTGTCTACATGAGAATTTTTTTACACTCATCATTTTAAATGTGATATTTAAAAAATCTGATCCCCTAAATATACAGTTATGAGACCGCAATACTGGCCATATGCCACAGGGCTCTCATGTCTCTTCTGTGGCTGTATTTATTTAAGTCTATATTTTTTAACCCACTGTGCACATTATTTCCCTCCACTGTAACCGTGTACAATATGTATCGTTATTCAGAATAATGTGTTGTGTGTGTGCAAAACCTGACCATCTCCCACCAGTTTTGATTTACAGTAGAAATTCAGAGATGGCAAAGATGTGTTTTCAACCCTTCATCTTCACTCAATAGGATGACAAAAGCTGCTTGTAAGTCACTTGTGTAACTGTAAGCTGATCAAGCTGTATGATTTTCAAGTTCAATTAGATTAGTGTAAAGGCAATCACCGTTTTATTTGAAAGCAAGAAGGAAATAAAATGAAAAAAGGCAGACAAAGGTGGTCAGGGAGTAAGACAGCAGAGCTCATCAGTGAGATGCAGACAGACAGGAAAAAAAAATGCAAAGAGAAACTGCTCATTGCATTCTACATTTTCACTTGAAAAGGAAGGCATCATAAAACTTGAAACCATTAGCAGCCATTAGGCTGGTGTCAGTCAGCAGTAGAATAACAAGCCAGCAGTTAGCAGGCAAATGGTCGCAGGAACTGAAGCTGCTTGCATGGAAGAAATTCAACTTTTAGCTAGCTGGACTGTAATACCCCAGTGTCTTGTATCAGCTTTCCACTGTTACACAAAGACACACACACACACACATACACACACACACACACACACACATTTATGGATGTCAGCATACACTGCATACATACATCTATCTTGTTCTCTCTCTTCCTCTCTTATATAATACTGTACTTGTGAGGACCCTTATTGACTATATTCAACTAACTCAACATTATCTCAATCTTTTTTTTATCCATTCATAATTAAATCAGTGTTGTAAACCATTGTTTAAGACATACAGAGGATTCCCCTCTTCTTGATATACTTGTAAAAGGGAACACAAGTGTACAAGTATGTAAAATATCTATATGAATGGAGTTTTCGTAGCAGAACACACACACTCGCACACGCACGTACAGACTCTTTGAAATATACCAGGATTCTTTTTGTTTTGAGTTTCACCAAAAATGACTAATTTGTTTCCTGGGCATATGTCATATATTCAGCAGTGGGAAAGAGGTATCAGCTTACAGGAGACACAGTCACAGATGCTTAAACCCGCACACACATACCGTCTTACTGTCAATCCTCTAACTAGTTAGAATTACTGGGTTTGGAAATAGATTGCCTATGTGCTCCTATGTTCCTAGTATTTAGTTTTAAGTACAGTTCCTACTTGTAATTTATTTTCCACATAGAACAAAAGGTCCTATTCATTTGTGCGCTGAAAAGGGATTCTTGGGGAAAATGACACCTCATGTGAGAGGGGAATAATTTTGGCAGTATTAATCAATCTGACATCTCACCCTCTTATACCTCGCTCCCTGAAACGTAAAACAGTTTGGTAAAACAGTCAATCTGCCGAGCCGGGCTTTCCTTCATCTTTGTCTCTCCTTTTTCACCATCCTGCTCCTTTTCTGTCTCCCCCTCTCCCCCACCACCCCACGTAAAGGAAACAGTTTAGGGAACAGTTAGTCAATCGGACCACTCCGTCCCGCAGAGGGAGTGCAGAATAACGAGCACTGCCGGTGGATAATGGCCATGATTTAGCTCCCCAGTCAAAAGGTTACACTGCTCTTGCTCCAGAATGAATGGATGTAATAAGATACCCCTTGGATAAGTAAGTCTCACATGAACTGCAGTGCTGTTGAACCCCAAAAGCCTACTTGTAACAGTTATTTTCAGTTTTAAAGGGGAAGCAAAGTTCTTTCCGGAAAGGAATATATTTTATTGAAAGATATAGTTATTGAGAGATAGTACAAGGTGCAAAGAGAAGGTGATGGATGCAGAAATTAAAGGGGAAATAACAAGTGCTATTCCCATTATCTTTAAAAAGAAGAAGGAGATAGGGAACCATTGCCCTGATGTAATGTCTGCCCTGGGAAGCATAGAGGAGTTCAGGGAAGGAAAGTGGGTTGATTTCTATCTCACAGCTGCTGTTAAAAATTCTGCACATGAAGCCTTTTCTTCAGTCAGTCAGCTAGTCAGTGAGTAGGGCAGTCAGTAAATCTAACAGTTGGATGTTGTGAGAAATTTTTGATACGAGGCATCCCTCCACCCACACACAAACATGAGTACACACAAATACACATACAAACACACACCATGTCAATAATTATAAGGAGCAGCAGTAATCAAGGATTTATTCCATACATCCCTCAAGCTCTTAGCCGCATTTTACAAGTGTTGTCCACATATTGATTTGATTAGTTATTTGTGTGTGTTCCTCCTTGTGCACATGAGCATATATAGGCTCACATGTTGTGTGTTTCGGGGGCGCCCATGCCTGTGAGTGTTTGCGTAGCTGTTGACATGCGGTAGTGATTACATGTATATTTCCAGTGCTTGAGTGCTGGAGTTGGCTATTTGAAACACATGTTTTCTTTGTTCCTCTGTTGGCTACTGTGGAAGCTGAGAGGGTGGTATACACACCCACACACACAAACACTGAGGCAGGGTGGTAATGTGCTACTGAGTCAACACTAATTAATGCCATATTGTATGTTTTCAAGCCAACTTTTTCCATTCTGGTTTTTTTTTTTTAATTTCCTACAGTGGCTTCTTGCCATATAGAAACCCACTAGATTTGATTTTGTCACTGATGTTTAGAAAAATAAAGAAAAAATTAAACCAGAGCAGAGGGCCAGTCAATAATTTAATTAACATGTTTAATTAACATTAACATTTTTAGTGGAAAGTAACAAATAAGAGAGATCAATAGGTTTAATTGATTGGTAAATGTGGTTAAGTCCCAGCTTCTCTTTTCCTTCTTTTAAATCACACACAATTACAAACAACTTGTTTAAGGATTGTGAATTAAGCTGTTTAAAGGTCTGGTCACACCAGAAAGTGGCACAGTGAAATTGATCTGGGTGTCTTTGAAAAAGAAGCTGGATGACGTATCTCACGGGCTACTGCAGTTGGCAAGCTAACTGCTGACACACTAGCCAGGATATACTAGCGCTAGTCACGATAGCTCCCAGAAATTCTTTCTATTTCCTCTGTATGTTCTCAGGCTTGTACATAATTTCATTACATGCAGACTTTTATTGAAGAGGGAGAAAAAATCTGAGAACTAACATGTTTTCCAACTGCTTGATAACTGTCAGTTACATCTAGTCAATAAGTTCAAAAGGTGCATCAACACCATTGACTTGTCAGCCTTGTTGACATTTTTCCCAGTAACCAATCATGGTACTGCAACAAGTGAATTTACTTATTGTGCTAATTCCATTGGAATAAATTGATTTTTCTGTGAAATTTTGCTTTTTTAAATGCTGATGAGACCAGGCCTTAAAGGGCGCATTTGACAGTTTATTTCTTGTATTTTGTCTTTTCTTTCTCAATCACTGTTATTCTCATCCTCTTAGATGCTTTTTTGTCTTTAGCACTAAATATTTCAGCTTTTATCCATTATTTTTATCTCTCATTCAATTATCTCTGTATATTTGTAAACCTGTCTGTCTTTTCTCCATCTTAATTAGTGTGTGTGCGTGTGTGTGTGTGTGTGAGTATAGGTGGATCTGCCCATTTGTCAGTCATTGTCAATACGATTAGAGTACATGTCTTTGTTTATCTGGCATGTTTATGTCTACGTGTGAGACGGACAGAAGAGGAGAGGTGTTTAGCATTCAAATGGGCAGACAGCACTGAACCAATTAGTCTGACTCTTCTTTCTCTCTTTGGCATTTCTCTTCATTTCTTCCTGCTCCTCTCCTCCTCTCCTCGTCTCTCGGGCCTTTTCCCTTCTCTGTCTCCCTCTAACTCCTTCTTTCTCTTTCTCTTGCCCCCGCATTATGACATGAAAAGACCTTCTTCTTCTTCTTCGGACAAAAAGGGATACTCACCATTTGGGAAACTGGGCGGAGCTAGACTCTCAGCACAGAGGGTGCAGAGCAATCTCGAGGGGCCCCTCTGATAAAGTCATTTTAAACTCTTAACTGTGAAATAGCTGATATATCCTATCCTATCCTTTTCTACCAGTCAAACAAGCCTATGTCTAAGAAAATGTGTGTAGTGAAGCCACTGTGTGAGACGAGCTTGTTCTGAAGAACAAAAAAAGCAAACAAGTTGCTAGTTGTGTTCAAATATTTCTGCACTGAGGACAACACATGGTGATCCACGTGCATCATTTGACTAATGGTTCAGCACCACTGCTGATAGACAGCGACAGGCCAGGTGTACTGTCTCAGTACCATGTCTTTCTTACACAGGAATAACATAAACATAAAATAGACAGCAGTATACATCACTAAGGCCTGTTCAAACATAAAATAGACACAGCGGTATAGATCACTAAGGACTATTCAGATACAAAGCAAACCGTTTACAACCCCACAGGCAGTGTCACAGACAGGTGCTGAGATGCGGTAAACATGGAGTGAAACAACAGTTTATCTAACATTCTGATATTTAATATTTCTTCATAACCAAAATTTAAGTTAATAAAGACTAATTATGAATGTTTCGCTCACCAGTTGTTGTCCCTGCTCAGCCTCCTGTAGCTTAGTATAGTCCATTTATGTATTCCACCATCCTCCATAGAACAAAATAATCCAAACAGCTTAATGAACTTTGAACAAATCACAGTCCCTTTTAGTAGTCAGAGTTGTAGTGCTAGCAGTAACATTAGCTTGATTATCTGTTCCATCATCATCGTGGTTGTGTTGAAAGGACAAGCAAGATGAGAAGTAGCCTAAGATTGAATCACTAAGGATGCAATGAAACTTTTCTTACTCTCTCGCTCCTTGAGTTTTATTGCACCCGATTTGTACTTTCCTTCCATTTTACCTCCTGGCTAGATTAAAAAAACACATCACCTAGATCGTTAACTTCACAGTGTGCGACAACATGATGCATTCACAGATATACCTAAATTAGGCTATAATGAAAAAGTAGCTCATGGGCCTACTGAGCGTTGGCCCTGGGGTGGTTGCCCCCTCTACCCCCACGGTTGCTACCCTTATGACCTACTCTCCTAACATGATTCATAGCACAGAGGAGACAAATGGTAGTTCTGAAAGACCCCTGTAAAAATAATGTAGAATGATATTTCTTTGTGGCAGGCTTTCTTTTGGAGGGACAAAATGTCTATGCAGAGTTGTATACATTTGTTTATGCGCATATGCACCTCAGTGTGCATGCTGATGTGACACTGTCTTTGTTTAGCAGTAGGAGGTAGGTCAGTGCATGCTGTAAGTGTCTGCATGCACGCACTCAGGTGTTTAACATATACTTGTTTGTGAGTATTTATGCGTGCACATGTACTGTACTGTATTATGGTGTTTACCCCCAAACAGAAGTTGGCTTTCCAAATATGAGGTCTGTTTTTAAAGTCGGCAGCTTAAAATTTAGCTTTCAGACTAAACAGATACATGCATACACATGCACAGTTATGCCCATCCGGTATTTCCTCATCAGCTAACCCTGACATCCAGCTGGCTTCAGTCAGATGATTGACATATGAGACAGCCAATTATAAAAGGCAGGGAAATGAACTAAACATGTAGCAGCAGGGCGCTCATGTTGGTCTATGAATAAAACATTGGAAAACTGGCTTATGGTTTGATTTGGATTCTGTTTCACATTCGTTTGTTGCTGCATGTTGTTGGCTGACTGACAATATTGGGGGAAAGTGTCAGGTATTGGTGTGGGTGTATGTGTGTTTACAGAAAATGGCAGACACTGATGCATGGCAAAAATGAATGCCAAATGTCACAATAAATCTACTAAAGAAGTTCCTCTGAATTTTTCTGAATTTTCAGAACACAAATCTGTGGCTGCTTTATTCATAAATCACAAAACTGTGGGTAGTTTAATTGCAGTCACATGATTACATGACTGTGTTTGAATCCAATGTGTTATTTGGAAAAAATTGTGGCTTCTGTATGTTTTCGTAAATGATCAGGTAGGTTTGCCGAGTGAGTAGGTTTGAGTGTAGTGATTGGGCAAAATGTGATTTCTTGCAACACTTCATGTTAAGTTTCTTTTACACTCATAGCACCTCTGGGGGAATTGTAACTTTAGCTTATAATGTAGCTCTGAAGATAAGATTCATCGGGGGAAGTCCAACTCTGATCACTGTTAACTGAGAGCTAAAGCAAGGGAAAGAATGTGAAGTAGGAATGCGAGGCGGCCTGGGAGTGCTGAGCCACAAACCACAGGGTGACCAAGAGGATGGCAAACCCTCTCTCTCTCTCTCTCTCTCTCTCTCTCTCTCTCTCTCTCTCTCTCTCTCTCTCTCTCTCTCTCTCTCTCTCTCTCTCTCTCTCTCTCTCTCTCTCTCTCTCTCTCTCTCGTCGTCTCAGTGTCTCCCACGACCCTCTCGGCTTCCCAGGCTAGTGAAAGATGGGACCCAGGACACACACCAATGCTCAGATGGCAGCACTTAGTTGCCCATTTGAAAATGTAACTCCACCCTACAGGCAGAACCAGAGTGGAGTGCCTACACAGAATGGACTTTAAACAATTTTAGGTTTCTGCCCTGAGGGTGCTTTTATAAAGGACAAACATTGCTGTCTGAGACCCACATAATCCATGGTCAACCTTTACAGGGGACAAAGACTCAGGCACCAGCAGGCTTGAACGCAGATATGTGTGAGGACACAAGCTTGTTTAATTTGGGGCAACAGAAGCCTTGAGGCTACAGAGGTTTTTTCTTTTTTTTGTGGGAAATCACCACCGGTTCAGCTGCATGAACCAGGGGAAATTTCGGGAAAATGAAAATGTTTCTTACCATAGGTACACTTAAGAGCCTCTCAGTCATTCATTCCTCAAATTTCCTCAGTTGCTGATGTAGCACTTTTGTTATGTGTGTGTTAGCACTCTATCCTTGATATAGCATACCCCTGTTCCTGCAGAAGAAAAATCATTATGTATAACTTTTTCCATATAATTTACTCCTTTATCGCATGTAACAAATCACCCAGAGAAATGGGGATAGATGGATAAATGGAGGGAGGCCAAACATGGTCTGTAATACTTTCCTAAATGCAGTTTGAGAGTAATAAAGCAAACACTTCTGGTTAAAAAAACAAACCTTTTGAGAGAGAGAAAAGAGGGGGAAAAACACAGTGATTTAGTGTTTTCTTGATACCACACATGCTAATGCTGTAAAAAAAAAAGTAATTTATTAAAAAAGCACATTCTATTTTCTTTTATATCTATTTTATTTTCATCCTGCATCTTCTTGAAACAGAGGTGAAATAATCCCTCAAATATGTGCTTCCCTTATTTTATCACTTGCATTGTGTCTATACAGAAATCTATGACTATATCTGCCTGCAGGTCTAGTTTCACTTGTTCTCAGCGGAGTTTCCCTAGTTTGGGATATTTTTATTTTAGTGGATTGGTTTGAAAACTGTAAAGAGTGATGCCAATAAGGTAACAGAGACATGTAAAGACATCCTGTAGTATCCTGGAAAAATATCTCACATCTCCCAGGGTTTCCTCTCCTTTCCTGTTCTCTCTTTCTTTATATATTTATTGTTCCCTCATCTGCCTGTCTCCCTGCTAATCCCCATTTGCTCTCTCTTTTAGTAGCTTTCCTGCCTGACTCTGACTTTGAGCTTTGTTTCCGGGCAATTTTCCCTTTTTGACTTTGCTGTAATCTAAACTGTGACTTTCCTATGCACCCAGGGAGATAAAGACAATGACTGGGTGGCTTATCTGTATTATATTAGTCTCCGTAGTTGTCACGTCTGCTGCAGTTTCGTACATCATTTGTGGAGGTGATGCAGCAAATATGATTGCCTTCAACTGTTTTCCACATTTGTTACAGTCTTCTTTTGGCCTTCTATTCTCATTCTGGTATTCTTTATTTCACCTCCATGAACTTGTGATTTCGTATTCCTTTTTATGTAACATTGTGGTATTCACTTTAGAATGGGATCCCGGCCACTAAATTAACATTAAATCTTCAAGTTAAGGGTAGAAAGGCCAACAAACGCAAATGTCCACTTGTGGCTGTCATTTGTCATCACTGTGAAGCTTTGTGATAAGTTGACAGCTGTATATTGTACAGATAATTTTCTCTGAAGCACTTTGTGAGTTCTGTCATTCTCAGTAAGTCAGTATATAAATATAATGAAATCCACTGTTTGTGTGTGTCATTGTGTAAATGTCTTATTTTATTTGTGCCATATTGTGCATGCGCCCAGAGCATTTGTTTTATGCTCTGGCCTCGTAAGCTTCTCTCCAGTGGACACTTAAAAAATGGATAGAGGGAAAGAGGTCAGGAGGAGGAAGAGGCTAAAGAGAATTGAGAGTAAAAGGAGGGAGAGAAAGAGTGAGGAATAGAATGAATAAAGGATTAATGGATGAATTTTAGAGTTTCTTTGCAGTATAGAGTATGTTTAATCTTTCTTTAGCAATGGTTGCTTATATTTCTGCCTGAGAATCATACATTTACTATCCCAACACCCACACATGCACATATATACTGTGTATTGTACAATATAGAATATATCCACTGCCCATATGCATGACTGAAATTAGTTTTCAGTCTGTGAGGTATATAGGGGGCTACTTAAACAGTGTGCTCTCTGGGCCCTTGACTTGTGAGGTTATAGAGCACACTCCTCCTTAGTGTGTGTGTGTGTGTGTGTGTGTTTGTCTGGGGAAATTATACATTTTCTCCCACATAAATTAAACAAGGCTCAGACAGGGATACAAATGGATGTCTTCCCTTTTGAGTTCCCCTCTGGAGCTCACCTTTCAACACTATGCCTCTCTCTCTTTAAATTCACACACCACAGTCAGAAATTATAAAATTTCTCAGATATGTGTGCCTTTTCCTGGTTCTCACAGGCCAAATAACTCAGGGGACAGATATAATCTGTCTACCAATCAGCACTAACAATTCCCAGCCAATCACAGAGTTTGTCAAGTCACTAAATATTGTTGACTTAATTTTTTTTTCTCCCTCTGGTTTTCCGTTGGACTACAGGGTGTCTTATAGAACAACAGAGAATCGGAAAACCCTTGACATTTTCACTTTTTACTTTTTGTCTTTCTCACTTCCCCTCTCCCTCTCATCTTTCTCTCTCTGTCACACACACACGTATGCACACATGAGCTTAAAATGGGGACAAGCACACACATGGGGATTTTAGAAAGTGGTTTTGGACATTTGCTCTCCTTCTAAGCACTTAAAAGGGATTTCAACAGGAGAAAATGGAAGAGAAAAGAAATGGAGAGGGATGAAGGAAAGAGGGAGGCACAGAGGAAGCAAAGGGAGGCAAGGGAGGGAAGGGGAGTGTGTCTAAATAGGATAATAGAAGAGTTGTTCATTCCTCAGAGCTGTTTTTAGTACCACCTAGCTCCAGTGTTCTCTATATAATTTCATATCAATGGTATAATTTTGCCTTTGCTTCCATGTTGCTTCCTGTTTGGTAAAGCTTTCTTGAACTGCACCAATTTAGATTATTGGTTAAGATAAATACAAATGTGCCATTTCTGTAGATCATTTATATACTTCCTTGTGTTTGAGTAAAGTACGGCATAATGATATGCTTTTTTTTAACACTGATGATAACATGCTTGCTGTGATGGACACCGCTGGCTGAGCACAGAGGCGTATGCCAGTAAATGAGTTCGTCTTAAGGCTATTTTCCCCTTGGTTTCCTCTCCTGCTTACTTCACTGGGAGCCTCTCCAAATATTATTGCTCTGCACTCAAAAGGAAATCAGTAAGGAGAATATTACAGAGTGAGAGGAGGGCAGGGTGGAATCTGCATGTACATCTGCACATACAATTGGCCTTTTCAGGACCTATGCACACTTTACCAATTAAGGAGGGATAAGAGGCTCCTTCTGTTTATTTTCTTTATTTCATTAGAGAGAGGGAGATGAATTAGATAGAAATACGTGACAGAAGGGATTTGTTGGCTTTCTCATCTTTACTTGTGCCCTTGTAATATAGTTTTTATATATAATTTATTGATACATTTCAGTGGTCATTGTGTCTTTTGTATAAAAGTCCAGTGATTCGATTTTCTTCTTACAATTGGTGCAGTTGGGAAAATGTTTTTATTTTTATATTTCTTTTTCAAGAACTAATAACATCTGGATGGGGATGGTGGTGCAGTGACTAGATTGTGATCTTGCATATGTTCAGATTTATTGCAGCTCCTCTCTCCCCCTCTGCTCTCCTTTCATCTCCTTTCACACTCACTCTATCCCAAAGTCACCTTTATTTTCCTCTCTTTGCATAAAGACTCTGATCTCATTGTTCTTTTTTGTCATGCTGTTTCTCTCCCTCATTTTCTCTTTCTTGATACTATAAAGTCCTCTTTCTCCCTCTCTCTCTATCTCTCTGCCCTCCACCTTTAGGCAAATGACACTAACCACTTATTCTGTGTAAGCAAAAATCCTTCTATCGCCTTCTCCTCCTTTGTCTCTTTTGCTCTTCCTACACACTTAACCCTATTAGTTACCCTCCAGTTAACTTGTCATTTCAAGTCAGTGTGCCTGCACAGACACACACACATATATACATAGACAATACTAAGCTCATTTTCCAGAATCTCTCTTCTACTACACATACACACTAAACACACAGATTGTGCCACCAGCATTACAGTTCACAAACTTTGAGAAAGACAGAGACAGAATGAGATGGGAGTGAGAGAGTTACAGTAGAGACAGCCAGGGGCTTGCCCTTGTTCACGTCTGGACTGACTAGTCAAAACAGATTGTTTGAGAGTAAAGGAGAAGAGAGCAATGCTGAAAGAAAACCTCTCTTCTTTTTCTCTCACTGAATTATCTATTATTCTCTTAGAAATGCATCATGAACACTTAAGTATGGATGTATGTATTGTGGTGATGCTAGCATGCTGAATACAATATGGTACAGCTATAAGTAGCTGAGTGCCAGATGTCTAAACGGGTGGTCGACTATATGGCAGCCCTAAACAAAATGTGCTGCCAAGCAGGCCTATTGTATTTTAATTACTTAAAATCCAGTTGTCTAAATTATTAATGTCCAGTTGTCTATCTTTGGTTGGTTTCCTGTGAAGTGTCCAGTTTCCTATAAATCCAGGGGATTTTGTGGGGATTCCATGTTTCTTTTGGAAGATCATCAGTTATACAACCAGAGCTGATTTACAAGTTTCATTGTATTGTATTGTATCATTTAGATGGTGAGCAGAAACACTGTTGACAGCGGTAGCAGAACTGTCAAAGATTGTCTGTGAAAGAGTCATCTTCATTAAAATTAATCAAACAAGATCACTTAAACACTGATGTGTATTCAGCAAGCTAATAAAATATAGTTTAAAATAAATGTAAGCAAGTTGACTGAAGTATGAATAAGGCAACAGGCCCCTTTAAGGGGTTGACAGGCACACAGATGCAATAGATATTTAAAAATGTAAATGATGTACAACAACAATAACATCAGTATAGAAGAGAAGTTGAAAAAGATATTGCCATATGCATTCTACATAATGCTCCCTATATGCTCAATATTGCATGGAAAGAAACTAACTTGTCAGCATTTGATAAAGAATGGGCTGATATTTATCATTTCTTCCTCTGCATTTTTTTTGACATTTTCTAAAGTACTTTCAGTAGAATGGTCATGCAATATTTATCTGCTCGAGGGAGACATTTGTCGCTTACAATAAAGAAGAGAAGGGAAGTTTGGAGCTATGTGATGTCTGCGGGATACAAAATGGAATGTTGAGGGCAATATGTGTGTATTTTTCACTACGTTCCCATAAGTATCTACATCGCTTCCACATGGACATAACTCAGCACTGACCTATCTCCCTACTCTATCTGTTTTATTGACAGCAACTACATGCCTTACATACAACTTATACATTTATCACATGGATCCCATTACAGGTTGAAACGATAACCCGTGCAATAGACCAAACTATGGTGGGAATGCATAGAGGGCTATAAAAGTGTAGTGGGAATTTAATATGTATCCCACTGCAGAGAAACACACACAGACACACACACATAAACACACAATCAGAATTGACAGGGTAATGGGTTCTTTCATTTAGTGACCAAGAAATGCATTATGAGCTCAGTAAACCTTCAAGTATTTGCTCCAAGTGATGCCAATATATAACACACACACACACACACGCACATATGTCCGTGAAATCCTGTGGAATGGTATACCCCAAAAGCACATTTATTCTCGCTGTTATTGCCCTCCCATAACATCTCTGTTACATGTGAACATGGGGGAGTGCCCTTAATACGCAAACACAAAAACAGAGCAGGCTTTAAAATGTCTTTATAGTGGAAGAGACACAACAAAGGGCAAAGAGTTTATTTTTTCTGAAATTAAGTCATTTTGTCATTTCCTAGCCTGTCCTCTGGATAAATAATAAATTTACATTGAGGTGGAAAAAAATCCAAATGTAGGAAAGAACATTTTTTCAGTAATTACAAAGTTTTATAGGGTCGTTTAGCTTATTTGGGGATTTTTTTCCAGTGTTGAATTAAAACCTCACTGGGTGTTTGTTGTTTTATACTTGAATTAAGAGTGTGTGTGTGTCTCTTTATGAGCTGAGCAATTTCAAGTTTTATACACCTACTTGGAATGTGGGGAAATAAAAATGAATGTGTAGTTAACCAAGAGAGAAGAATGGGTTGATTGTCCCTTTCTTTTCCAGCAAAGTGATGACATACTGTATACAGAAAATAGGAGTTTGGGACTGTAAATTGCAAGCTTTGTCTCACTAGTTCATTATTAATGTCTCATCTGAACTCACCACAGCATCATCAGTAAAACCTGTAATCATTGCTTTGAGAAAATAAGAGAAAAGAGGAAACGGAGACAGGATTGTAGAAAGCAATTTCTTTCACTTGTATTATGCAAGAATGAAGTCCTGTTTTTCTGTGCAGCAACAACCCTGTGTTTATGTGTGTGTGTGTGTGTGTGTGTGTGTGTGTGTGTGTAGTGGAGTGCCAATGCTAGTCTAGCTCGCACCAGCTAGGTGCAGTGAGCTGAATCCAGATGTGACGCACAATGCCCCTTGCCTGCTAGTGAGATAGCTATCCCCCTCCCCCCACCGAATACTTGAAAAAACTGACCAACAAAGCAAAGGAAAACATAGGTAGCAATGAAATTCCATCTTGCTCCATTTTCTCTTTCTGATAAAAAAAAAAGGATAAAAAAGGAAAATGTCACCAGTAATTACTGAGGCGAAATAGCAGAATCTGCACACAGTTTTTTTGCTCCCTGAACATTTTTTTATTCACTGTTGCTATGTAATGTTTCAATTAGACATGTTTAGTCCAGCACCTGCTATAGTCTTTTTTTCTTTTGTTTTTCTGCAAGAAAAGCAAATTAACAAAAAAAGTTACTTTCAGCAGTGTGAAAATGGAGTTATGGTAAAGTACATGTTTGGTTCAGCTCTGCATGCGCTTTACTAGGCTGTATGTTGCTTAAGGTGAGGGTTAAGACTAGGAATAAGACTAGAACTTCATATGTGCAATGGTGAAGTGTTAGGGATTATTTAAAGGCAAGACTCATATATATATATATATATATATATATATATATATATATATATATATATACATACATACATACATACAATGAGCCATTAATCAAGAACCCAACTATCTGCTTCATCTTGTGCTTATTTGGACAATGACTACAGTCTCACTACTTTGGACTAATATCCAGTGTCAAAGAAGAATGTTGCTTATTGTAATGTAACTTTGTCCATCTGCTTTTAAGGAATAGGAGCATATAAATGCCCTAATCATTCAGACACTAGTCAGGAACAGACCATATTCATTACAAACAAACAATTAGTAGTCTTAAAAGGGTCTCTGAGGGTGTCTACTGCTCTGTCTTGCTCATGGACTCTCAAGATGGTGTTGTTGAGTCAGCTTACTTGTTGCATCTCAATTCCCAACATGGTCTCTTGATAAAACTGCATGAGACGCCTCGCAGCAAGAAGTGGTTGAATTACTCTGTGGACATACAACTCTGACATATTCAAAAAAATAATCTTCAAAAAGCCTCTGTTTGTTTGTTTGTTTAGAAAAAAAGCTTTGAAATTCTCTGTTAGCTTCTACCATGCTACTAAAGGGCCCAAGCCCTCAGTGGACACTGGCAACCCAAAGATACTGCCTGTCTAAAAATGGAGTAACTTGCAAATTCAATTCATGCACTTTGTTTGCTCTTGTGTATTCCTGTATATGTTACACTTCTGGTGTGCTGTGTTTTAAATGTTATTATTGGGTAGTTTTTTTTTTTTTTTACTATGGCAACTGTGCAAGAAATATACTGTACTTTGTGCCAATAAGACAAAAGTATTAAGCCTCCTAAAGCTATAATATGTAATTATACATGCGGCGGTGCTATGTTTTTCCGCTACAATGGCAGTGGACTTTTATTCAGTTTTAAGCCACATTTTCATGATAAATTTAAGTTATCAGAGAAATAAACTGGGCAAACGTTAGCAGCAGCTCGGCTAACAGCCACCCTAGGAAATCTGGTGGTTGCCAAACATCACCGGAGAATTTTATTTTTATTTATTTCATTTTTTTAGGTGAAACAGCTTTAATTAGTATTTTTAATGATTTTAATCTCCATGTACATTTGTTTTTGGAGACTAGGAGACCTCCTGTGGGTAATTCGGTTCCTGGTAAAAACACTGGAGTAATCCTATCCCAATGAAGCTGGTTATTTAACAACGAAGATTGCTACTTCACACTTTCTCTTTTGTTATTGTTTTGATTGAGAGACCCCTAGTGGCTGAAATTACACCTTTAAGTCTTAAATTAATTTACAAAGGGGGAGAATGTTGTACAAAGAAAAAAGTTGAAAAAATAACTGATTAAAAGATTTTGCCTGTTAATGCCATGAGTGTTATTGACTTTTACTTCAATTCTAAACTCCTGAGTTCTTTTTCTCAAACCTCTCGTCCAATTGCAAATGCCATCTAGCAATGTGCAATGATGCATTCAACCATTCTGGCGCCTGACTACAAAATCTGCCTGCTGTAATTGCCTAAAACATTTTCTCTCCTCTATCTCTCAGACATTCAGTTAATATATCTTGTATCTGATAGTGTTTCCACATTGTTTCTTTGCCTTGGCAGGGGTGGATGTTTGCTTTTTCATGGGTGTGAAGGGTCTTGACTGTAATTTAATTGGATTGTACCGTTTTGTGGAGATCGTTCCAGGCTCTGGAAGAAAATTATCCATGAATGAGTGGAAATGCAGATTACGAACTTAAGAACAGAACACACACTCGACAGAGGCACAACACTGAAATACACATGCACACATAAACACATGGAAACTAAATAATCAGCTGTCATCTGCACTGCTTGTGTTGAGCTCTGTCTTCTCTGCAGCTTTTTTGCTTCACTGCTTTACTGACTCAACATCACTTTAAACAGTTTAGACGTTTCAATATTTTCACACTCAGTGTTTTGTGATCTCTCTCTTTGTGAGTTTCTTCATCTGTCACTCACTCTCATTTCTTTGTTGTTTTGCTCTTTTTTCATTTTCCTAAACATTTCTGTCCAGCAAATTATCCCTTTCTCATATTTATCCTCCATATAATTATTTTTTCCTACATTTACACTGAAGAATAATTGACCAAGAACTGACTCTACCCTTTCTTGTCTTCTCCCCTCAGTTTGTTTCTTCTGTCATCTACTTCTTTGTGAAAACTTTTGACTGATAAATATTACAGACATAGAGTTCCTGCTTTCATCCATTAGTAACATCAGCCATTGGGCTTTAGCATGGCTTGCATGCAGTATGCCAAAATTATACATTACTCTGTTGCATTGTTCAGATAAGTAAGTTGGGAAGTATTGTAAGTAGAGGTAGAAGTAAGTACAGTTCAGCTCCGTTTGGAGGGCACACACATACTGTACATACACACATTCACCCCTGCAGACTGAGGACCACCAAAGCGGCTGGCTA
Source organism: Euthynnus affinis (assembly GCA_029490765.1). Taxonomy (NCBI): domain Eukaryota; kingdom Metazoa; phylum Chordata; class Actinopteri; order Scombriformes; family Scombridae; genus Euthynnus; species Euthynnus affinis. Next base: position 18,557,419 of record CM055842.1, on the reverse strand, counting down.
AACTGGTAGGCCAATTCATCAGACAGACACTCACACATAAACACACAAAGAGAGAGTTTATAGAAGAAGCAATAAGATAGACACAGGTTACAAGAAAAACAGAGAGAGAGAAAGAGAAACTGCGCTAGTGGAATTTAGGATTAAGTAAAACTACTGTTGAAGTGAATAATAGTCAATTAACAAGGACAGAATAAAAGGATGAGAGAGGATGAGATGGAGTACAGCTTGATAGGACTCCCACCTTGCCAAACTTTCCCTCCAGCAGTTCTTTCTGCACAGACATATAAGTGAGAGACTAATGTAAGCTTTGATGTGATATCTTCATGTTTGTGACTTCTCATTTCCAAGATTTGTATTCTTTATTCTCCTTAACATGATTGGTTACAAATGTCTTTGTTAAAGGTGCTCTTACTGTAAGCACTGTGCACTGGAGTCCTTTGCCAGTTTCTGCGTCTGGCAGATTCACACAAGATAGAAGAAGGGAAGGCTAATTCTGGTCTAATTAGGATTTTGACTTGTTTTGACCCCAATTAAGGTGCCCAGTTCGATTTTTAGAAGGCTCCAGCTTCACAGTTTTTCTTTGTGGAATCCACTCATCTTGAAAATGTCTCTCTGTCTCAAATGTTGATTAGATTAAAGTTTAATAGACTCTAATCTTTGTAATGCCCATGCCCTCTAATTGGCTGGTTTGCGTTCTGCAAATGGCAACGTGCGTCATAACAGACAACCTCAGATGACGTGGCTGCTGAATCATCTCAAATGGTAGGAGTTACAAGTGACAAATTGTTTGGGCCAGTTCTCTTATGTTTTAACATTTCACAATGGAAATAGAGTCAGTCATAATTATTTCCAAGTCATATGGAAATGTCAACCATTTCACACCATCCTAAGACTTTTTCAATTTTGTAACAACTTGCTTGTTGCAGCCAGAAATGATTCAAATTCAGCTATGACCTCTCGGGTGACCAGTGCCTACCACGCTGCCGAGTCATTTGAAACGGTCAGACACAGTATGGAAATTCTCTTGTAGCTCAAAATTAGTTTGTCCAGGCTTGGTTCACTCACACTAGGGAATGGTTGGGTCCTTGATGGAGTTCAGAGTAGACCTCCACAGTGTGGAACATCCTCCACTCCTGGCTGTTCTAAATTAAATTTTTGCACAGCATTTCCATTTTAATGCACACTCATCTTATATGACTGGTAATTTAACTTTGGTTGTCACTGCATTCACCACCTCTAAAGGAATGAACTTCAGCCTGACCATATTTGATAATGGCTGCGAGTTGTTATATTTTTTATTATATACATATACACACATTTTTACTTTCCCAAGTGATCTCATTTAACTCTTTTCAGGCAACGCAATACAAAATCAAGGTCCACATTTAAAGTATGTAAAGCTGGGCAGACACTGTACAGATTAAGCCTTTTTAACCACAAACTGGACACATGGACTGAATTTAGAATTGGGCTGAATTTCTGCTGGATTGGTGGTTGTTTGACGTGCAGTTTGAGGGAGTCATAGTGCCCGAATGTCTGCATAATTGCCTGAACAATTAACAATCTGGCAATCTCAGCAATCAGATTTCCCACATAGCTGTTGCCAAAAGATCAGTTATAAACTGTAGTGTTTTACTATTGTTGGACACCTCACATCATTTTAGCAGAAGCTTGTTTTAGATAAGAACACTGTTTTATTGTCTTATAGTAATGGTTTGGAATTACTGGTAAAATTGTAAAGTATGCAAAGTTGCCTGCATTGGTTGCTGTTCAAAGACTCACCCAAAGAACCGCTTGCCAATAACAGCAGAACCAAACTAAAATATCTCAGGCAGTACTTTGCTACGTTCGATTCTGCAGTTTATCCTCCAGTTTCAGGGTTTGGTACTACATGACTGAGGTACTTGTGCAACAATAGGAGAGAATGAGAAATACATACTAAATGAGACATACTGTATATGAACAGGCTAATAGGAAAGCAGATTTGGACAGACGATACAGCAGGAGAATGTACAGCTGAAAAAACGAACCAGTGAATAATAGAACAAGAGGACAAGCAAAGAAAGGAGTGCTGTCGAGTTTGAGAATCCTACCATGCCACCTGAAAATACAACAGATCTGTTCTTATCCCAGTTTTACAGCAGATCAAATGCTTTTTTTGAGCTTGAATCCAACAATAGAGTAATTCTCCCTTCATCTCTTACAGAGATTTACATCACCCGACCCGTAAGATCTTCACCGACACAGACACAGAGACAGAGGCTGTCTGCGCTTTCATTCAGATTGATTTATTAGTGGTCGCTGGGAGTTTTTGTGCTGTCCCTATTTAAGCTGTTGCAAGATGGATATTTGCACAATAAAATCTATTGTCACTGTTTCTTCAAAACCATACTTCTCAAATTTGGACATTTTAATGTTTAATTCTAGTTGATGGGTTACTTCTCTAATTTTTCAACATTGGTCCCAGGAAATAATTTTAAAACCAATTACATTTAAGGATCTTCAATCTTTTGAGATGTTTCATAGTTCTTGAAAAGTCAACATGTTGGCAAACTGCTACATTACCCTTCAATTTCCTTTTTTCTCTTCTTTTACCTTTCTATCTCATTTCCCCTCCCACCCTCCCATCCCCCGACAGAGGAGGAATTATTCTCAGTAAATTACTGTCTATCTTTTTCTTTTGTCAAGTGGTTTGAGGATTCTGCAAATTCTCCTAGAGACAAACATCAAAGATCTTCCAAACCACTTTACAATTAGACTAGAGAAGAGAAGCTTAAAACAGAAGATCTATGAATCCACTTTGAAGACTGAGGGTTCGATGAAAAATGTAGGAAGAGAAGCTGAAAGTTGTTTAGAAAGCCTGGAAGTTGTGGCAGTTGTCTTTTGAGGAAGAGAGAAGTTAATTATATATTACACATGATTAACTGAATATTTAATTTGGATGGGAATTGGGATTGGTTGATTGGTCTATTTTTCACCTTCTGTTTAAGTTTTATATCTGGGTGTTCTAGTTTCAAACTATGAAATAGATTCATGCATTCCCAAAAAGACTGACAGGTCATCTGGCAGGGTCACAGGTCAGAAGATCCAAAACAGACGCGAAAGTAGACATACAAGCTACAAGATGCATACAAGATGTTGCAAAAAGGTTCACCAAACAGTACAATCAATATGCCAGTAACTCCCAAAACAGTCTTGAATGAGACTTTCAAAGCAGAATTTTATTGCTATGTGGTGTAAATGTGGATCTAGAGGTTTCTCCATGCTCTCGCTGAAAACGGTATTTTAGAAAAAACTCAGATTTCTTGTCATATTTTTGTGCGACTAAGCTGCACTGTGAGGCTGTATGTTGGCACTACAGTGATGAAAGCTAAATGAAAAGTGATATGTGTACAAAATCTTGTGGCAATCCACCTAGTAGATGTTGAGATATTTCACAGGATAAGCAATAACTTTGACCTGCTGGTGAAAAATCAGGTGATCATCAAAGTCATTAGTATTTATCCTCTGGGCACCATGAATATTTATTCCAGGTTTCACAGCAATCCAGCCTATTTGTCAAGACATTTCCTTTAAAGACAAAAATATCAACTTGCTGGTCGCACTAGAGGGAAAGTCAGAGGGTCACCAAAGTCAGTAGGTTTCACCCTCTAGGCACTCTAAATAGCTCTGCTGAATTTCATGGCGATCCATCTAATAGTTGTTGAGATATTTGAGTCTGGACCAAAGTGGTGGACCAACTGACCAACGGACATTTATAGAGCTATGCTGTTGCCATAGCTAAAAGCTAGATATTTCATGTTTTCCACTTAGAGAAATAAAAAGTCACACACACAAAAAACAATGAAAATGAAAGATGGTTCCCTAGCTGAAACTGCATGAAAAGGACACAAGGAAGAGAGCATGTGTATGAATTAGCTGAAAAAGGAATTCTAATCACACACTCAAACAAGAGTTTTAGTGAGTGCAGAATCCAGAGAAAGATGGATACAAAGGGACGGTGAAGTATTGAAATTCTGGAAAGAGAAAAGAAAGGTTTTCCTTTTCTGTTCACCATCCCATAACAACAGCCATCAAACCAGACTCGGAACAGAAAATGCAGTAGTTAATTGGTGGCAATTGCCAAGTTTAATACAGCATTGCCCTTAGTGACATACAATGTGTGTGTAAGAGACATAATGACAGAAAACGAAAGAAAAGCTGAAAATCTATGTAAGCTTGAACATGAAATGTTTACCTGTAAACCTACTAATAATGAAAAATGAACCACTTAATCAAATTGCTCCCATAAAAAGAGGCCTTTCATTTTTTTGTTGACAGATGGCCACAAATAAGTGTTCACCCAATTCAATGGCAATTTAAACAAGCATTTTTTTTAAACATTTTGCATTTTCTTTGTACATTATGTGATGGTGCAATGTGTTATTATTATAGCACAATTCATTTTAAAACATGAAGAAATGTTACTGATAATTGGGTCATGATTTACAAAATGACAGAAGTATTTATTCTCACTAATGGAATTTGTATATCTTTCCATCTTAGTCTATCTCCTGCAAATCAATATTTAATGGTCGATGTTGGTACCAGATATAAACTGTGAAATGATGAGATGATTAGAACAGAGAAAGAAAATTACATGATATGAGAAATACAGATAAGTTATAAGATCAGGAACAGAATGGTCACAACACCTCTGCAATGCAGTCATGTACAATAATCCCATGATATACAGCTTTAAATATCATTGTATAGTGATTTTACATTTCTCTGACAGTCAACAAAAACTGAGCATTATGCCTCACTGAGGTCACATCTGTTGCAGGGTTTGCATTGAATTGTATCGTACTGTGTTAGATTTTACAAGTGTTCATGATGTGTTTGAGTCTTGAAGGTAGATAGGTAGGTAGACAGAGAAAAGCTGCGATGCATCAACTCGTTGGGAAGATGTTTCCCACAGGACATTTTATGATTACTTAGCATATAGTGCTGTCTGTGTGTGAGATGCAAATAAAGCACATCTGAACTTCAGACGGAGAGAGAAAGAGAGAGAGAGGGGGGGGGGGGGGGGGGGGGGGGGGAGTTCATTATTCCTTTACTTGCAGTTGCCTTTGAGCATGCTCTTTTTGTAGCTCTACTTCAGGCATTCACCAAGCCTCTCTCTGACAGCACTTAACAACATATTTACATATGTGTGCTAACAAACTTGAAAATTTGAGTAACATTTTCTCTCCCACTCCCTCACCTTTCTACAGTCCTATGGTAGCTTGTTGAACATTTGTCTTCTGTGACATTAGCTTCCTTATGCTAAGATTTTGGTTAGATTTTTTTGTGCCATTAATGGGAGCAGTTTTCAACATAATCACTAATTCAAACACTCATTTATGTAATGATTTATTTATTTATTAACTATAAACATATGTTGAATCATCATAGTATTTTTACATTCATACAATACAAAGGAGTGAATTGTTTACCTCACTATATTAATTACAGCTGTTCTTATCCATTCATCACAGCCAAAGCTGTGACTAACCCAGCAGATAAACTGCTGAGATAAGCAGTGTCATGGGCATGTTGGTGCCTGCTCAAACTTAATGATAGCTGCCTTGTTGATTGCTCTGAAGCCAATTACGGTGCTAGGTAATTGGGGTTGATTGCTTTGAGGCCAATTATGTCCATTTGCACACCCGGTGCTTTTATTATTCTGTGGTGGTGCATGAGGTGCCGTTATTCTGTGTGGTCAAATACAGTGTGGTCTTAAATGATAACATCAAGCTCCTGTTATATGGGGACATTTTACCTCCAATTGGAGTGGTTACTGTGACCTTTTTTACTTGGACAGAAAGTTTTCTTGGGTTTTTTTGTGTGTCTGACTTGTGTTGCAGTAACCGTGAAACCCATTGAAAGCCCAATTAGAGTACTGTGGTTCCAACTATCACAGTGGTCGTATGAATGTGCTCATTATCCTGTGTGGTCATACAGTAGGTGTCATTACCATCCATTCTACTGAGCTGGAGGGACGACAGTGGGTTGTGGACTTGGGGCTGGGTGGCTGAACACTGAGGTTCTATTCACAGCTTGCATTGAAATGAGCTGTTGCTGAACAGAGCATTTTTGAACTTCAAACTGGCTGAATCTCTTAGAATTGGGCTTAGTGCCACATGTAGCAGGCCAGAACTGGGTGTGAAGTCACTATGTGTTTATTTTACAAAAACACATTTTTTTTATTTTATTTTTCAAATAAACAAAAACTCTCTTTGCCCAAGCCAGGGCTGTTTTTGAAACCTGATGAAAGACTACGCTTTTCACTTCTGTTAATACAGCCTTAGTAAAGTATTTGCACTTTCAGTTGTGCTATGTAGTCATGAATAATTTTTGTTTAATTGCACAACAGCTGCTGTTAATTGAACTGAATGCCTCTTTTGGATTTATTTTAGGGAATACGGTGGACGTTCGCACTTCCAAAGTTGAGTTCATGTAAATTTAAGTCACAAAAACTCTTTTATTGGTTACAACTTCCATGTTACTAGCCTCATTAGAAGTGTTCTTCATGCAGTGACAAAAAGTGCAGTGACTATAATTATACTGAAATATAAAATGCCACATTTGCTAATGAGATGTCTCTGAGAAACACCCACAAAATTTTATATCACATTTTTGCCCACATACCGACTCTAACATTGTTGACTTGATTAGTCTGACAATGAAAAGTGTGGTCTTACAGTAATTATAAGATGGTGGTACAATACAAGCCTAAATGACTCAGACCAGAGTAAACAATTGAAGGAAGAAACATTAAGAAATGGCTCAGACTCCCATGATGCCTCAGCAATGTCGGCTTGCATGCGAACGGAGCTCTGGAAGTGCCTATCACTAGCCTTACCGAAGAATACAAATGCTCCAAGGTAAGGCTAGACATGCCCCTCACACAAACTCAGGATGCCACAATATGGGCAACAGTTCCCAGAGTGGCAGCAGGCAGAAAGTGGAACCCATCCGAGGCAGCTCAGCTGGCGAAATCCATTCCAGGCATGGAGGTATTGTGGGCCAAGTGTGAGACCTCTGGAAGTGTCATGGGCCTATGAACAAAACACCAAGGAGCAAGGGTGCCCACCTAATGACCCCAGTGAATCTCCTACCCCTCCCTCCACTGCTCATTATGACGTACAGTCTGCATAAACAGGACTGAATCATTGACAGAAGAAACCTGGACTTGGCAGAAGAAACCTGGACTCGACTGATCCTCTTGAAGTTCTGTTGCTGCATGGGCATATTAATGAAACACCAGGGAAGGATGACCCCAGTGAAGCATTTACCCCCTACCCCCACTTAAGAAATGCTCAACTATAAGTTACTTATGTGGTCATACAGAAAGTGCAGTAATTGCATATGGGTGTCCTCCAAGGCAGAACATGGGTTTTCTTGTAGGTGTCAACGCACATCTATTCTCACATAGAAGCTTGTAGGCTCATTCTCTCTTGGTTATTAAAGAAACCAAGCCAACTATGGTTTTATCAGAGAAATGGAAAAGTGAGGAAGGTAGAGGTTAGACAGGGTTGTATCACTCCATTTGGGGAAAAAAATAGAGGAGACCTAGTTGATTTTTATGCAGTTGGTTGTTCAGGAAGAAATTGTAGGAGGAGGGAACATTACTGAAAGTTCTTTGAAGGATCGTGGAAGTGTTTTGAACAGTGTATGCCTTGATGTGCTCTAAAAAAAAACAAGATGATACTGTATATTGGCAACACAGGTGGTGACTGTGCAGGTATTTCACACCAAACTAAACCTGTTTTTCAGGGTTTGCATGTAGTCAGAAACTTTTCAGATAAGGGATTCTTTTTTTTCTTTTTACAGATAATATGATTCTTGAAGTTTGATTTAACTGAACATAGAAGTTTATTGGTGTCTGGCTCCGAGGTTTGGAAAGAGAGGAAGACAGATTGTTGGGGAAGAAGCAAACCTTAAAGAGAGAGATTGGTGCAGAGGGGTTGCAGAATAAGATGCCAGACAGAGTGAGGAGCAAAAGGGATGAGAAAGACAGACACAAATAGCACTGCTAAAGGACTCTCAGAGATGTTTCCCACTGGGACGAGTCTGATGTAATATTTAGAGGTACAAGGGGCAGCAGTGTCACCTCCACTAGCTTTTAGACCTCTCTGAATAGCAGTCAAACACAGCGAACTCCCCTGGTGCAAAATTGCTGCACACAAGTGAAGTGACATCAAGCAAAAGCAAAGCATAGGTTATAGACTATTTATGTGAATATGCTGCCCCTTAGCTAGCTCGCTGTTAGTGTGCATCAGCAGCAGCAGGACACTGACCTGTTCAGCAACTTCTGTCTACTTCAGCAGTATTTCAAATTCCTCAGCTACCATATATCACTGCAAAATCAACATCAACATTACAAATTATAATAGCATTATATAAGCCTATTTTTCAGTGAGTTCTGTATATCTCTCCAGTTTCCTGACAGTTTTAATTAAAAACTCTTCATAGCAGATTATATATATGCATGCTAAATTTGGTCCATTATGCGTATATATAGACCTGTATCCATTTAGCACCACCATAGTACTGACACTTGGTCTTAGTGCCAGTTGTTGCAGCACTGGCTGTTCATGACACAGAAAACCCATTTGAAGTTTAACACCAGTGATATTATAGATTAAGCTTTTTTTATATAGCTTTACATTTGTCATTTTTAACTTTGAGCAGTTATGTCTATAGGGGCACTAACAGCATGCTCAGCTCACAGTTGTGTCAGGTGTCAGATCCGTTTCATTGTTAATGAGAGAAAGAAGCCAGCACTTTAGAGTGTTTGACTCCAGACTGCCAGCCTAACAAAGATTTCCCCACCTCTCAACTCATGAGAATACTACCTACTGCAATATGGTGAAGTAAAGGAAGTGGAAAATATTTGGTATATTCCATATTGGTTTCTGCTGTGAAAGTTGCTACGTGAATCACTAAAATGTCTTAATGCTTCTTCTTGAATTCCATTTTCAAATGTACACAAACACATTGCAAACAGCTGTGGAGTAGTCTCAAGTCCATGATTGCTGACTCTAACTTGTAACACAAACTTCCTCATCTCCCCCTAAATTGCATCAAACCATGAAGTTTGCCTCTGTTAAAACTATAGAATCCAGGTAAAGCAGTGTTTTCTTTATGACTTGACTCGGGTGAAATTCAGATTGTACTCCACTGCAATGAGATTGTTTGAATTATTGATATGGCAGTTGAAACAGAGTATGACAAATACACACACACAGACACATACACACAGATTCATGAATGCACGCACACACATATTCCAAGACAGATTACATGAACTTTCAAGCTCCAGGCTCGTGGGACCTTTCAGCGCCTCCCTCTAATGTCTAGAAGGTTCAGTGTTTGTGTGTGTTTGTGTGCCTCCGCGTGCGTGTGTCCTGAGCGTGACAACAGGCCCTTTCATAAAGGTCTTGGCCCTTCATCTACCTTGGGGCTTAGACTGCATGCTGGCTGCCCCTGGAAAGACCTACATATCTGTGTCTTTTCCCCTTTTTTCCTCCCGCAGTCTCTCTTTTATTCCTCCCAAATATCTGCTCCCTTTGCTGTCAACAAAATTAATATCAAAAGGCTTTATTGGCATGTTCTGACCTGTGTCTTATTCTGTTCTTGACCTATTGCTTTGTTATTTTTTGTCTTTGAGTTTTGCCTAGTTACTAACCCATACCTTACTTTTACCCTTTTCACATTTTGATCTCTCTAACCACCTCTCCCCTCCTTCCTTTTTCTCTGCTTTCCTCTCTCTCATTCGTACACACACTCATACATATTCTCTTTCTTGTGTGATCTCCCTCTCTCTCTCTCTCAATCACACCCATGCAGACGCTCTCACACCCGTGCACAAAGTCTGGCCCCTGTAAAATCTCCCAGTGATATTTACATCTCATGTTAAATGGATGAGAGAAGGTGTCCTGTTCCTAGCATTGACGAGAGAGAGAGAGAGAGAGAGAGAGAGAGACTCTATCTTTTATCATCAGCTGTCTATGTGACATTATAACACCTAAGCATGATATAGTGTGTGTTGACACAGAAAATGACACAGATCCACATAATTGCATTTTTTTTTACAATAAAAGTGTACATTCTTTATAAAATTATTTAATTTCTAAATGCCAATGCCTTTCTTTAGGTTATATTCTTTTGTGCAGTTTGCTGATTGTACAAGTGGACTTGTGCACATTTATTTCCAGCAGCAGAGAGGATAGTACGAATTGTCTCATGGGGCATTTAGACAGAAAGTCAAACTGGCTCACCTCATGTGTGCCCAGGAAAAAGTCCTATCTGCATTTTACTCTCCATCTTACCTCTTTGTCACAGTCACACTATTGCTACTTTTTAACAAAACATAAAGGTGAATGTGGTGGCAGCAGCAGCGGCGATTTTCCTTGACATGGAAAATCGCACTAGATCTGTCAGCCCAAATTGCAATTACTAAAGTGATGTGTTGAAATTGACCATTTTTAATGTTCCTTTTCCAGGTATTTTGCACAAACAAGGTGAAAGTCTGGAAAGTAGGTTAGAGAATGTAAAAGTGGTGCTCAGAGTGACCTAAATCATTTTGAAAAAAAGAGAAACTGCCAAGTTTACAACATGTCATGACAAAATGGATTTATAATATGCTTTCTGGTGAAGTGTCTGTTGAGTCACAGTCTGACTCAGGTCACTATTGCAGTACTTTCTCAATCCAGTCAAAATGAAAGTAGGGCGGAGTCTATGTAAACAACATATGGTGATTATTTCCATTATGTTAGTTGATGAGATCAGAGTTGGAATAAACATCTTTGCAGGAAAATAGGTTGGCACAATGTTCTGCAGATAAGATTTGTCATTAATGGGACTACACTTTGATGGCAAAGAAACAGGGTTTATTATATATATATATATATATATATATATATATATATATATATATATATATATATATATATATATATATATATATATATATATATATATATATATATATATATATATATATATATATATATATATATATATATATATATATATATATATATATATATATATATATATATATATACAGCCTAAGCTAGTCAGTAACAGCTGTCCCTATATACAAATATACACAACACATGTACAGAACAATACAGATAAAGTGACAATAAAACATTTCAAAAGTGTCAGGTATTGATTCCCCAAACAAAGAAAGCTTACCAAAGCAGCACCTTACGACTCCCTATGGATGGAATCTGAGCTACTGAGCCAGAAACCCTGGGAGGTTTCACCGTTGGTGTCTGCTGTACAAGGAACCATTCTCCTGAGACTGAAAATGTGATCGCTGTTAAGTCTTTGGAGCTATGTCTAAACAAACTACAGTAGCCATTGTCTTCAGGGTGAAGAACATGTCACCCAGTGCAACGGTGTGGCTCATTGACGTGTTTTTTAATCGTTTTTGGACAACAACGGAGGCACAGAAGAATAAGATATATCAGGCGTTGGATGCACACACAGTACCTTACATGTAAGTAGGATAAGTTCATTGTTTGCTTGGGTCTGCACCTGAGATTTGTTCACAATAAGAAAAAAAAAATAGATAATCGCTATCCTTTAAGCATAGCACACACTAGGGCTGTAGTCTGTTGGTCGACTAGTCGATTAATTGGTCGATACTCTCTCATCCGACTAAATTCTCATTGGTCGAATAATCTCCGTGTATCTCTATCTCTACTTTCATAAAAGAGAAAAGTGCTACATCAGCAGCTTTCTGGGACTAATCGATTATTTTCCTGCAGCGGGGGGACAGACCAACAAACTACCTTTTGAAAACGGGGTGTATTCAAAACACCCCCGCTGTTTAGACAAATTTGGACTCTTCCAAACTCCGGAGGTCTAACTCTGTTAATGAGCGTTTCTCCTACAATTATATCAACAAGAACCCCCGCCAGGCCAAAAAATATTTTTTAATACTAGAATTAACGCCAAATATCCACTCATTCAGAAATATTTAGCGTTTGGGAGTCTGTGCAGCGCGTGAGTCAACCGCTGTGTTGTTGCCTGGGAAACGAGCAACTGTGTTATACGTCACTGCGTAGTATGTTTGCTTAGCAAGTTGGACACAGAGAAAGTGACGGTGGATATGAGTGGAGCAGAGGAAAAGGTTAGCGGTAAGTTGTCAGTCTGGCAGTAAATGTACAGCACAGACTACAGTGTGTCAGTTAAATGATGAAAAGTCACGTCTGTTGTTTCTCCAAGTGCTGGAAAAGTGAAGGGAGTTGCAACGATGGGTTAGTCTAGCCTGGAGACGCTAACCAGAGAAATACAGAATTCACTGTAACGTACCCCCCTCCCCCCCAAGATTTTCTTTGGTTGACTACAGCCCTAGCACACACTGTATGGTATGAGATCTTTTCTGATTCTTGTCCAAACTTTGATTAAAAGTTTAAACTCATGTATACTAAAAACAAGAATTAGAGCATCCTATCCAATAGCAAACTCATTTTGACTGCTACCCAATTCTTATACACCACACACACACACACACACACACACATACACACACTCTACCATATAGTGTGTTTTAGCCTTTCTCTGCTGCCAAACATACATTAATTTGACATACTAATGAATGTAATTTTAGAGCAACAATACACAGTTGGTGCATTTCTGTCATTCAGCAACATGTAATGGACATTGCGGAGAGTGCTGTACTAACCTCCAATCATGAACTACCTCTATTCCTCAGAGATGAATGCAGTTCATGTAGTTGAATGGATTAATGTCAACCTGTTGACTGAGATTGGTTTTTAGGATGCGTAGTAATTTATGCAGAAATACCTATAGACGACAAGAGTGGGATTGCAATGGCATAATGGTCCTGCTTCATGCACTCATAGAAAAGTTCAATAAACATCACTGTGAGTCACCAAAACAAGAAGACAACAAGGGAAGCTGACGTGACAATTGTGGAATGGAAATGCACTTTGCCAGTCAGATGCTTGAGTCGTGTACATTATTTAGTGTCTCCTGTTAATCTTCTCTTTCTTTCTCTCTCTACATCACTAAGCCTTTCTTCAAGCAGCAAGCATCTCTCTCTCTCTCTCCATGTCTCTCATGTTGTTGACTTCTGTCTGCTATTTTGCTCTGCTGTTCTGTCTCCTTGTCTGTCTCTTAGTCACCTTGAGATTCTGAGTGTCCATTAAGGCTTTCAACTTTTCTGAAGCATGGCACTTTCAAAGCTTTTCCACGTTTACATTATTTTCACCCACGACTGGCTACTCTCAGCCTGACATAAAAACACATCGGCAAACACATACATAAGGTTCACAACACTGTGTTTCAAACGCAAAGGTAATTTTAACTTTTTGCCTGCCTCCATTTTCTGTGATTGAATGTTGTCTCAACCATTTTTTCATCACAAATGTTTCTTTTTATCCACACTGGCCATGAGTATTTCTGAATCTCAACAGCTCTGATATTTTATTCTACATATCCTACAAATAACGATTCTTGACCCTTGGACTGAGGCATATCATTAACAACATGGTGTTATCAAGCATCAATAACACAAGAGTCTGAATAAGAAACTTTTCTTGCTTCTGTTGCTAGGAAATTGAGTTTTTGGAGAGCCAAATATGCATGCACATCCAAACAAAATAGATCTGGAACAATGGAAGAAGTCAAAAACATTGAATTATATGTGTGTGGGTGTGTGTGTGTGTGGTCCTGTCAGCTTTTCAGAGTAGGGCCAGTAGATTGGTTTGTCATGTTGCTGACTGGATGCTTCAGTTTTTATCCAGGGCAAAGCCTTTTTTCTCTGCAACACACACATAAAAACACAGCGGGTTTGTCTGTCTGTTTGTTGGCTCAAACTGATGTCCCAGTTTCAGAATAGCCATTTGTCAAAGTCATTCTCTTTATGTGTTGGGAAGTTATATGGAGCTTTTTGTCCGCATGTCTCTTTGTGAGTGTAAATATCTCTAATTTTTCGTTTTCATACCCCTATTATTCCTGCAGAATATATGCCATTTGTGTTGGTTGAAACAATATGTTTGTCTACAATACTTCTGGCAGTGTTGTTGTTTTTTCATTTTTTTTTCTATGAGTGTAACAATACATTTGCAACATATTGTTTGAGGGTGGGTTTGTGCCTATTTAATGTGGTTGAACCTCCTTTGATAGCTGAAATAACCTCATCATAAAACGCTGCTATAAAATTCAGTAAAATTTGATATTAACTGGCCATGCATCATTAAAGGTGCATATGACCCAAGCTCATTCCCTCTTAATCAAGATAATTTAAATGCCACGGTTAAACACAGTGAAGAGTGTGGGTGTTTGTGTGTGTATACAACATTAAGGCATGCATGTGTATGTGCTGTTTGTGTGTGGATGGGTATGTATGACAGCACTATCTGCCTTTTATTTTTCAGTATTTCCTCTGTTTTCATACCTACATGAATTATAAATGTTTACAGTAACTGGATGGAAGTGTTGATACTAATGCTCGGAGACAATAAATTGCTTCTATAGAGCATGTTAGTCTCTGTGACAATTTCAATTTTTATCGTAATCATTGTTAGTGTTCCCACAGTGAAAACGGCATTGTAGTGAATTGCATGAAGACTTATAAAGCAAATCTGTTTTAAATGAATTGAAAGGAGTAGAAACGTGTACTGAGATTACCATACTGTTGCACTGTAGTCTGGCTAACAGCTATTCGGCTATTACTTTAGAGTCCGTAGTGGGCATTGGGACTGTCTGTGTGTGTGTGTGTGTACAGTTACAGCCATCAGCCAGCTGCTCTCCAATTATACAAATAGATCTCTGAACAGGTGGAGGATGGAGGAGGAGGAGGATTTTACTCGAACATCTCTGTCTGTCATAAACATACAGACAAGCTGTATGTCCAGAAAGCAGTTGGATACACTTAATGTACAGTTAAACAAAACACCCATTAGTGCGTGTGTACATATGTGCGTGTGCTGATGAATACATTCATTTGTACTTTCAAAGATGATATTTGCAGCCTAGATACATATCATTTGATTATATTTGCAGCCCATGCAGATTATAGAAGAACTTGAAGTATAGGTTTATTTTTGTTATTTTTGCTTTTGAATACACCTTGCCATGCGTGTTCCCTTGTGTGTGTCTGTATAAGAATTTGTGTGCTTGTGTGTGCGTTTTGGCAGAGCTCTATGGATGCGCACAAACAACCCTCTGTGTAAATAGCTCATTAGTGGTGGGGGGGCATCCCTTGTGTGTGTGTGTGTGTGTGTGTGTGTTGATTGATGGGGTCACAGCAGGGTGCCAGGCCTACTTACAACCTCTTCCTTCCCCCTCCCCTCCGCTCCTGTTTCTCTCTCCCTTCGCTCTGTTCCATCCTTGTTTAATCTGGCAGCGCAGGTGAAGGAGAGCGGGAACGAGAGTCACCAAGGGACACTGCTCGTCTTCAAACATCCCACTCATGCCTCTTTTTCCCCTCTCTCGTCACCTTGTCTCTTTACTTTGCCCTCACTTCTATCCCCTCCCTGCTCCCTCCTTTCCTCCCTCCCTGCAGTTTTGTCTCTGTTTTAACTTCTCCCACCTCCCTGCCTCCCTTGTCTTCTTCACACTGAGAGACAGAGCGCACAACCTTGGTGATGCAAGACACCTTGTCATTTTTGTTTTGTGCTCCCCACTTTTTTTCATCTGTCTGAATCAGAACTCATCAGCTTTCCATGTTGTTTTCTTCTGTATTTGAACTTATTTGAAAACTAAAATACTATTGGGAATGTCACCACGACAGTACCAGCCTCAAATGTGGGTCTCTATTTGACACACTTACTTACAGTAGACACTTTGTCCCCATCTGTATGAATATGTACTTTGATGTCTGATATCCTTCAACCTTTTCCACTCCCTGTTTCAACTGAACTTGTCACTCTGACTTTCCTATAGTCTACCGGGAAAAAGGACATGAATATAAATCTAAAAACTGTACCTTTAGTCTGTGTTGAGACAAAGAGGGAAATAGTAACAGAGATGTTGGAGAAATAGACAATAAATGATAAATAAATACACATTTTCGCGTACCTTTTGCCAAAAAGGACATGTGGATTAAACTTAAATAAGAATGAAAATCATTTTGTAATGAAAAAACAACATCCACTGTTTGTTTTTTGGTATTTCATTTCATACTTGTGTACTTTTTTGCATTTAACTTTTCTCTACACACTCACTGCCAGCAGTTTTTTTTTTACTGAATGGCTATAAGCTGACAAACAGCTTATTCATATCTATGCAATGTTTTTGAATCAGCTGTGTGGAGGAAAGGTAATTTTACTCTTGAGCTGTTTTCTTTCCCTGGAAGATTGGAAAATGATTTTCCACTTCCTGTACAGGCTTGAATTCATACCTACAAAAACATAAAATACAAACAGTTGAAGGCAGTGGAGGGGTAAAACTTCTCTAGGTCTTATTTATATCACTAGATAAATTGCTGCTATATGCAAGTTTCCAAATGTTATTTGTCTTAAGCTAAGATAAAAAAGACTTTCTTTACAACTTTACAAGGTCAGTTTGCCTCATGTTGTTCGCCCTCATTTTGTATTGCCTTGCTGTCTCATTATCTAATTGAGTGTTCATGATCATTTCTGAAGGTTTTACAAAAGACACTCCAATCACTTGATTAGTATGTACATTATTTAAATGTGTGTGTGTGTGCGTGTGGTCAGGATTGTGTGTCATTGTGTCAGTGTGTGTTTTTGGACTTGCATAGCATTTCTATGTGCCTGTGTGTTTAGCTGTCAAATGAAAATGAATAGGGGGCGGTGGAGGGTATTGTGTGGAGTGAATGACTACTTAAAGACCACCACGACAGCTGATGAACACATATATACACGCACACACAGACACACACTCTCTGAAAGACCACTAAAACACTTGACCTTTCACCTCACCTCCTGGAGCAAAGTCATTTTATTGGCTCTCCATCTTTTCGCCCCAGCCAGTCCAAACAAACGGACTCTTTGTTTATGATCTCTGGCTTTGTTACTGTGTTCATCTACTTCTGGCTGGTATGGCTACAAGTGTGCGTGTATGGGTGTGTGTTTGTCTGTGTGTGTGTGTGTCATGCTGGCATGCATGTTTTTGTGTGACTTTGTGTCCGTTTATGTTGGTTTCCTGACAAAGAGAAAGTGATTTTTGATTGTCTTCCTGTGCTAATGTTAAACAAAGGCTTAACTAAAGCCAGCAGTAGTGGGACAGAGCGTGACTGACTTACAGAGAGACATTGTGGGTCGGGAGGGAGACAGGTGGACTTTAAGGCAAAGAGACAGACAGGCAGGCAACAGTCAAACATCCAGACAGTCAGGAAGGCAGGGAAGCAAGGGAGTAAACACAGAAAGAATGTGTGTTTGGAGAGGAGATTTTTCAGATAGCCTTAATTAAATACTTTTCTTTTTCTTGTACAAAAGAGTAAAATAAGTAGGAATGTGACAGAGACATGTATCAGAGAGAGAGAGAGGCACAAATGGGAGCCGTGGGAGGAATGGACATGGACAATAATGAAAGATGAACAGGGGCAAATTGCCATAATCAAACTTTATATTGTTGCTATGGGAACAATTGCAAAACTGAAGCTGGGTGGGAGAGAAGGTAGAGTAGACTTCGGTAATTATGGAGTGTGTGTGTGCACCTACTTATGTGTACAAGAGAGTCGATCTTGTCTGAACACATTCCCCTGTGTGCATGTGCAGAATATGATGTTCATATATAAGTCACCAGGTGCTATAGGTGTGCAGATAATGTATGCAAAGTAAAAGTGAACATATAATTTTGTCTCTGCATATTTCTGCGTATGAGCATATGTGTGTGAGTTTGTGCAGCTATGATGAGGAAAATAATATCCTCCTACCTCCAACCCATCTAACTTCTCCTCAGGTGATTATCCTGTGAAACTAATAAAAATGGAAAAGGTAATTTGACGAATGAGAGAAAACGAGAAAGACTGTCTCTCTTATCTGAAGGATGAAAGGAAAGAGGGGAGCTGAAATTTATATTTAGCCTAATATTGTTAAGAGAACAATATGCATGTAGATTGTAGATCAAGGTTGTCTGTTTACTCTGGGACTTCATTCTAAATCAGGGAGGAATATTTTAATTAAACAAGCAAGTATAGAAAGGCAGCATGTCAGGGAAATAATTTCACAGATATTGCAGAAAACTTTTTCAGCATCAAAACAACTGTTAATTCTAACATACACTGTTGTTTTTGTAATGAAAGTATAGTATATCTCTCTTTTTTCAAAGTTTTCACAATATTTTTTAACATGACAATAACAGTAACATTAGGGGAGTAAAACTGATCCTTTTCCTGCCAAAACATCCACAAGACCATTATCCAAAAACAAGTGGTGAAATGATGAATCAGTCTCATGAGGTTACTGTTTGTCTCTGCCTCTTGTCTCCCACAAAATGTGTAGTTTCTTGATACCTTTGGTGTAGAACTACTTTTTCTTTTTGTGGGTCCCTAATGTGCTTTTTTCTTTTTCTCTGTCTATATCCCCTCTTCATTTCCTTT
The DNA here is from genome assembly GCA_029490765.1 of Euthynnus affinis. Lineage (NCBI taxonomy): Eukaryota > Metazoa > Chordata > Actinopteri > Scombriformes > Scombridae > Euthynnus > Euthynnus affinis. Next base: position 18,538,842 of record CM055842.1, on the reverse strand, counting down.
GTTCTTGCCTCTCTCTCAACAGTTGTGTTTCAGTGGATGAATTATTGTAGTTGTGACAGTCTTAAAAGTGACTTGAATGGAAAGCAACATTTGAAAAGCTTCATGAAATGAAGCAATTCTTTTGTCACTTTAAACAGAGGTTGCATTTCTTTAGGAAAAATGGGTAGAGTGAAGGTCTGCAGGTTATGTGGTATACGTCTTAACCATTACTGTACTGGGGCACCAATGCAGCTGCTTGCCATAATTTACAGGGTACGCTGTGCATTCATTAATGGAGGGCATGGCCAAAAACCTTTTAAAGTGAAGAGGTACACTAACTAGTCTCTGCTATGTATTTTCAAATGGGACCTTTATTCATGTATTTAGTCATCCTCAGTACAATAAGTCAGTCAGCAAAGCATGCTCAAAATTGTCTGCTGTGTAGTGAATACCTTACAGACAATCAATAAGCCTTTAATTCATCGCTCAAAGATAATTTCATGCTCTCTGAAGCCCATTGGTTATATTAATACATCTATTAAGGCACTGGGCTATGAACTTAATATTACTCAGCCTCAGAGGGAGTGGAAGAGAGAGAGTGAAGTGAAGAGAGTGCCATGACCAGGGCTATCTCTGCGTGTTAAATGAGAGTTTAAACTGTTAATCATCTTGGTTAGCTTCCCTCTCAGACGAGGCCCAGCACTTTAATGGCTAATAAGACTCTAAAACACTCACTGCACTGCCAGAGGAAACAGGCAGTTCAGCTGTAGACCTCTTTGAGCGCAGACATCTTTTCCTTTTAAACTTTTGCTATACAGAAATGTCAACAGCAACCTTGTTCACCTTCCACTTTCTTTGCAAACCAATATTGTACATTTTATATTCACATCCATCCAAACCAGTCGGGTCATTTAGTTTAGTCATTTAGTTTATTTTTGAACAAAGTCACTTATTTAAACTGGACATTCATATAAAAAAAATTACAAATCTGTCATAAGATAATATTGCATTTGTATTGCTTTATCAACTTGCTGAAATCACAGGTCCACTAAAGGAGTTGTTGAGATTTCGATAATGTGCGTGTTGGCTCTTCTGTGATCAAATGGTTACCCATAACACCCTTCTTAGTGTACATTCACTGATTTTTTTTTTTTTTTTTTTTCCTAACGTGTATCTACAGAGAAGCATAATTCAACTTTTATGCCCCTTTTCTGTTATGTATCTACCAGGATGATTACATTGATAACAATGCTATCCTTTGATGGCACAGATGAAAATGATGATTTAGAGGCAAATTGAAGAGAAAGGAAAGAGGGGAAAAATGAAAAGAATAAAAGCCACACAAAAGGAGGAATCATAAAGTGTTATCACAGAGACAGACAGAACTTTATGAAAAGAGTTGTGGGAGGAACAGACATTAACAATAATGAATGATGAAAGTCCTGATGATTGATGAGTCATCTCCTACAGCAGATAATGACAGCTATCACTCTTTAGACTTGATGCCTGCAGGCTTTTTAAACTTTTTTTTTTTCCACGTCTGCACTCTGGTTGCTTTCCCCCCGTTTCCAGTATTTAAATGCAGTCACTGTGTGACAATGTGCTGGCAGACAGCTGTTCTGGGAATAGCTTGTTTGAGTGAATGATAGATGAGTGATCTGTACACTTTTTTTGTGCCTCTCATGCTCACAGAGGTTTTTTAAGGAAATCTTGGAAAGTTGAGGAGGCGGCTGCCTCTGTCTCTATGCTTCTCTAGTGGGCTGATGTTGTGTGATGCAGCTACAGTATATGATTGTGCTCATGATTAAAGATAGAAATGAGTAGTCCAAGCTGCTTTCTGTGCGTATGTGTGCTTTTCTTGTATATGAGGCCAGAAAAGAGGGCCCTGTGAAGGAATGGAAGTAGAGAAAGGGTGCATTTATGTTGGTGGTGAAAGGTAGGGTGGACTGCACAATACTGTAGGGTTAGGCTTTGTGTGTGTGTGTGTGTGTGTGTGTGTGTGTGTGTGTGTGTGCATGCTTTCTGCACATTATATTTTACTTGGATACTGTAGAAGTCTGTGTGTGTGTGTGTGTGTGTGTGTGTGGTGTTGAAAGGTTGTGTGGTCTCTTGTCAAAGTTCTTTGACTGATGTAGTGTGAGGGTCAGCCGACTTACAGTGATAATGAAAGAAACAGGCCACCGTGTGTGTGTGTGTATGTGTGTGAGTCCTGACCTGTGACAGACAGAACAGAGTTACAGCAGCAGGGGTTCTTCCTCACTATTACAAAGCCACACACCTGGCTTCCATTACACACTAGTTTGCACGCGATCACACAGTCACACACTCGCAGACAGTCCCACTGTCTCTCTTGCTCTCAGCCCATCAAGCTGTGTAGTGTGCAGTTGGAGCCATCAGACACCTTAATGGAAGCACTTTCCCATCCGCTTTAAGGCATTGTTGACCACTTACAAATGCACACATACACACAAAGACACACTCACATAAAAACACAAATGCCCTAACGGAGGAAGGCATGCAAACAACACACACACACACACACACAACGGTAGAGCCTTAAGTCCAGCCCTTTACAAAATTACAGCCCACTTTAACCCTTTATTGAGTGACAGTGTGCAATTTAGCTTCTCTAATGACACTAAGGCACATCACACACACAGAAACACACCCACACACACACACACACACACACACACACACACACACACACACACACACACACACACACACACACACACACACACACAAACACTACATGAAATGCCTTCTAGCACCCAGGAACAACTGCAGGACAACATCATTGCATCTAATCACAACTCTCAAATGCAAAGTGACATTGAATCAGTTTTTATGTCACTGTACTACATATACTGTAGTCTCTTTCTTCTCAGCGGAAGTCCACTTAATATTTCTTTAAGTCTCAGTGTGTAGAATTTTGTGGCATCTAGTGGAACAAGCATAGCAGAAATGGAATGTAATATTCATAGGTATGTTTAAATTAGTGTATAATCACCTGCAAATAAGAGTAGTTTTGTTTTTGTTACCTTAGAATGAGCCTGTTATATCTACATAGGGAGCAGGTCCTCTTCCATGGAGCCTGCCATGTTGCACTGCCATGTTACTACAGCAGCCCAGAATGGCCAGATCAAACACTGTTTTGTGGCCACTGTAGGTACACTATACACTTGGAAGGGGAGGGGGAGGGGTATTCAGTTGTTTTTTTCAACCATTTTTCAACCAAGTGTCCTGCTGAATACATATCTAGTTCACAACTCCATAATAAATTTTAAAAGCTCCTCATCAAGAATGTTTATGTTTTGTGTTTATGGAAAAAATAAGTATTGACTGATATATTGTTGTCATGATTTAGAGCAAAATAATTACATCACATTAGTGTGCTTCAGTGCTTTTTTTAAGCCTTAAGTGAGAGAGAGACTGATGAGAGATTAATGGATATGTACTCAGCTTAGACAAGAGAGACAGACAGATCTAAAGCGAGAGTGACAGAGGACAAATGGTAGAGGCATGTAGTTCCATAAGTGTAGGTATACATTAGCCAGCCGTTACCAACAGGAGATGTTGACACAGGCCCCTGACCCACTACCTGCTATACACCAAAAACACATGCTTTCACACAGTGGCAGCAACACCCGAGATTCCTCAAAGATCAATTACTTATGTATGTGTACGTGTGTGTATTTCTCTGTGTTGCATGTGGAAAAGCGGCAAGTGTGTACCTGTGTGTCTGTCTGTGTCAAAGGAATGCTTTCATTCTGACTTCTCAGAGGAGACCAGAGCCTGTCAGTTACTCTCAAAGAGTATATAGCATGCTGTTTCTCTCTCTGACTTTCTCTCTCATGTATGCATGCGCATGCACGCATAGAGGAATTAGAGGAACACATGGGGCATACCAGGGCACTTTGTGATTGGGCTTAATGACCTTAGAAACAACAAAAGAACTTTCAGCTTTCTTGTTTAGCAGTCATTTTCTGTATTGCTCATTAAGTCCCACAGGAAGTCGTTAAAGGCAAAAAACCATCGTGATAGGTCAACAGCAGCTGAAAAGGTTTCCAAAACCAGGAAGTAATCAGGTGCTGATTATCAACATGATGCCAGGTGTAATTAGGCTTGCTTTTTTTATGCTGTGTTTGTGATTGTACCTTACTTCTTGCAGTTGTGCCAACAACGAGAATGTTGCACATGATAGAGATTGTTTTTTGTTGCAGATGTGAAGCTTTAAAACTGTTTTAAACTTTTCATGTCTAGTTTTTGAAAGTGGAGCTTTGAACAATAAAAAACAAATCTGAATTGCAGTGCAGAGTGAGATGTTTGCTATGATTTCTTTTCAACTCTTTGCATCAAAGTTGAAAAGAGCTGTTTCAGAAGTCAGAAACCTTTCTGAGTTTAGGTATTAACTCATGTTCTGCACACAGAATATAAATCAAGTCTCATATATGTGCATACATTTTTTACACCATTTGTTCTATGGCATTAGAGTGAGCCACTGAATGAGTGGAGCAGCTGGTGGGGTGAAAAGTTGATGTTTTGATAAGATGAGATTTTATAGCTTCTTTGATTTTCCTTTCTAACCCAATTATTGTCCTTCTGGCAAATGAGATGGACATTTTTTTTCTCTGTTTTTAATGGCTTATACACTTCCACACTTTCTAAACATTGTGAATGTTTTTATACTTTTTTTTTGTAGAAGGTGAATAAAAAGAGTATACTGCAATTTAAAAAATGAAAAGAAAAAAAGAACATCACTTTACCACAGCAAAAATATAAACTAGTTTTATTTACAAATACTTTTTTGACTCTGTTGCCACCTCCTTCTTTCCCTGTGTTCAAAAACAGCCACGTATGAAGAGCAGGAGAGGACTGAATATGAGATGTATTCAGACAGACTGACAGCAGTTGTTGTTAGTGGTGGTGGTGGTGGTGCATCAGACATGTTGGTAGCTGACATCAGACATACACACATACACACATGCTGATACTCACATGCACATGAAAGAACAGAGATGAGGAACAACTCAGTAGCACATAGAAACACACAGCTGGCACAGACATAAACACATTTGTAGATAAAAAAATGCAGTTTTGTACAAACAGTTACAGACAGTCTGCATCTTATATATGCTCTTACAGTACTCAGACTTCATTACACAAACTCTTTCTCGCTGCCTTGATCAGCTCAAACAAGCACAGGGTTGTTAAAATTTCTGGACGGCAGAGGCCCATGAGAGATGGTAATGATAAGGAATCCATAACACACACACACACATACAGTACACTCACAGTAATGATAAGGCATCTTGCACGCACACACACACTAAGGGTAATGATAAGGCGTCACTTACAAGGCCTTCAGAATAGATGCAAGCAGGGCCAGAATCGATAAGCAGTGGTATCCTAAGGGAAATGTAAATAATGCCACGCTACGCACAGAGCGACCGCAAGTTTTATAAGTGTAGATTACTATTTGAATGAGTACCAGAGAGATGCAGAGAGTGGCAGAGAAAGAAAGAGAGTAGTAGAGCGAGAGAGGGGGGAATAAGCCGAAGCAAAAGAAGGACTGAAAGGGAGCACCGAGAGAGGCATGCAGAGTGGGAGAGGGCGCAATGACATTAAGTGTGAAATATTTTGAGGAGATGAAAAAGCAAGTAAATATTCTGGAGAGGGACGAGAAGAAGTGAGTGAATTTCTCAGTCCACTGTGAGCGTCTGGTTTGGATATATGGCCCATTTGTCTCACTTTAGACACTGAAAAATTCTCTTGTGTGTCTCTTATCGTCTCTCCTGTGCATCCCCTCCTCTCTGTCGCTCTGCATTTTAACGGTGAAAATAATATCTCTGTGTATTTTTCTCTGTCTGACTCACTCTGTCCTTCACAACAGCCTGCAGTTGTCTCACATGTTAGAGAAGCAGAAACAAAATGCACACACACACACACACACATACACGCACACACACACACACAAACACACATGTCTCAGTTTTGACACAAGCCAGGCAGAGCAATTATGGTCTATTCTAGTGCCCCTGTGTCTCATCACCCCCGATTGGTTCAAACAAGACATTGCCTCATTGGGTCTGTCCCCATCACAGTGAACATAAAGCAGTGAGCACATTTGGCCCTCTCCCTCCATTCTGATGCCTATAAATGTAGCCATCATAGATTTCCATTTTTTATGTATTCACTCCCCAGTTGTACAGCAGAGTTTGCTAAATGCTGCCGTGGTAATGTCTGAAGAGATGGATTGGTGTAAAATAAAACTGCATTGAAATATCTTGTCACAGTTAACTCAAGGCTCCATGTTGAATAATTTAACACGTACAGTGATGGAAAATGTCCTTGAAATAGAAGCAGAGTTTGGACTAACAACTGTAATTGTTTTTGAGAGCTTTGAGTACAGTATTCAATAATCTAACAAAACGCTGTCTTGTCTCTGTCTCTTCTTTTTTCCCCCCTCCCATCAATGGTTCCTGTTTTCCTCCGTGTCCGCCCCTCTCCTGCTGCTTATCCACAGGTAAGAACATTTCCTATAATAAAAACTGATGTGTCAGGTCTGATACAAAAATAGCAATATAGAAATCTCACTTTATGCTGTTCCACTTTGAAGCCAATGCTGCACAGGTGCTGCATTGCAAATCCACAATCAAGAGGGATTTTACTTTAATCTAGCAGTACTGTTGCAGCATAGACCCAAGGAGAGAAACTTCTACGGAGTTGTAGGATAGTGGGCCGTCTAAACTTTAAATGTTGACAGAATTTCTAGAAGAGGAAGTGGTGTGGAATAAGTTTATAATTTAGTAACTTACTCTGACAAATACTGAAGAAAACTTTATTCTACCTGGATTATGTTTACTGGCAACCTTTAGTTTCCAGTCCAGGAAGAATAACATTCTTATAATATGCAAATGTTACAGTGAGCATATTGGAGCATGGGTGGGTGTACAAAGCGCCTGATTTTCACACCAGACGCTGGGGTTGACATCTTGCACCCTACTTAGGCTACAAAAAGACTTAAGGTTAAGGTTAGGAAAAGATTGTGGTTTTAGTTAAATAATGAAAAGGTCTGTCATGTCTTGTACTTCAAGTCAGTGTACTTTTTCAAAATGTCAATATTTAAAAAAGTTTAACAATCTTTCTCTAACCCAAAGAAGGGGTTTGTGTTATCCTATTAAAACCAATCACTATATCTTGTCATTATCTTGATGAAAAACATGATGTGGATGGCATTATATATTTTCTAATTTGCTAATTTTATCCAGTTTGTTTAGTACAAACACAATTTTAGTATTGTCAAGTGGGACGTCTTATTGTTAGCCTTACAGGATCTGAGAATGAGTTGATAAAATGCACCTTAATAAATATTTAAAACTTTATCGGTATACATGTTTGGCTGTAATGGGTTTGCTGTATCTCCTGTATCTCTTTATTGTTACCCCATAGAATTCCTGCTGAAGCAGAAAATGTAGTATGCACCATATATCCAACTACATGTTCTAACCAGATTTTATGTCCCTCATATCTTGAGCCTTGCCAAAGCCAAATTCCTATTAACTTTGGTCAATATGGTAGCGCCGTATTGAATCTTGTTAGATGACAGCAACTGAGAGATACAGTTTTCTGATTCTCAGAGAAATGGCTTTGGACAGGAACAGTGGTTCTTGATCTCCAATTCCCCTCGGGGTGCGTTAAGTTTTTGTTCCAGCTTATCCCTCCATCTAGTCGACTCAATTGTGCTGTTCAGTGAACAGTGAAATGGACTTAGCAGCTCCTCAGTACTGTCAGGTGTGTTTGTTCTCTGAAATAAATGAACAGATGGCTCACAAACCAGCATGGGTCGCGGAGGCTAGAGGTGTGCATGTCTATGAGTGTGTGTTTGCTCGCATGCATGGAAATGTGTGGGTGCAGTGTTTGTGTTCCCACGCATGCATGTTTGTGAGTGTGTGTGTGTGTGCATAGATGTTGTTGCATGTGTGTTTGTATTTAGGCCAGTGCAGTAGGTATTTTGGCAATCTGGTACTTGGCTAAGCTTGTGAGTTTTGGACTGTGGGGTCTGGCAGAGAAGAGAAAAGCAAAGATGAGGATGAAAAAGGGGATCAAGAAAAGGGAAAAAAAAGACAGCAAACTGTGGAAACATAGTTGCAACTGAAAAATAGGGCATATTAGGAGATAATTGAAAGAATAAGCAGTGGATTGAAGCAGAAATGAAGAAGAAATGAAAGGTTTCCAGGTGTGTTAAGGTAGGAGGTGGACAGACAAGGTCGATATAATTTTAGAAAACAAAACAAAGATGTGAACGTATCTTTAGTTCCTAGGGACATAGACATCAAGCAAGGAGAAAAATAAGTGAGCTTATAATGATGTGCATATTTTGCAGAGAAAGAAAGAGCGAAGGAGAAAAATGGTAAAGATGAGAGGAGAATTCGACAATAATGTGAAAGTTGGAGTAGATTTGACATCATTACAGACAGAGACATGAGAAGTATGAGGATAAGGGAGATAAGGTAGGAAGAACAAGTTACAAATGTGGAGCACAAAGAAAGGCACAAAAGGACAACTGGGGATAAAAATGAAAATTTATGGGGGGAGATGACAGGGAAGATGAGGATGTTGAGATAGATAATTAGGAAAGGCAGCATCAGGACGAGGTGCACACCAGGGGTGTTTGATTATAGGAAAAAGAGACAGAAAGAGGAGGTGAAGGTTGCAGGAGAAGAACTCTGCACTTTCTTTTCCATACAGAAGAAGAATTAAAGAGAGAAATTCCTACTCTGAAAATAACAACAGGGTGGGGCGAAAGAGGTAGAACCATAGATAGATAGATAGATAGACAGACAAAGAAAGGGAGTGGTAAGAACAGACAGAAGGTGTGGAGGGAGCCCTGACGTGAAGAGCAAGTGACCCAAACAGAAGTTTAATTAGCATATGTAAATTACAGCTGCCTCTCGTGTGCCAGTTCTCTCACTTCTCCATCCTCTGTTCTCCTCTCTGTCTCTCACCTTTTTTCTGTCATTACTCTAACCCATCACCTACTCATCCCTTTTTCCCTGGCCTCCTAATCTCTTCTTGTCTCCTCTCCATCCTATTCGCTCTGTCACCTTTTTTCCCCTTTTACTCACCCTTTTATTTACTTGCTCTCTTTTCTGGCTGTCACCTTTTGATTTAGTCCCTCAAACCTGTTTTTTTTTCTCATCTCATCTCACCTCCCGCCTCCTCATCTCTTCCTTTCAGCTTCTTCCTTCTCCTCTGTCTCTCATTCTCTCCTCTCTGGTTGCTTGGCAGTTCACTAAGCAATTGTTGATGGTATTATGGCACACTTCACTGGGATATTTATGCAGTCTGTAATCTAAGCCTGTGAATAAGACAGCCAAACTGTGAGCTAGCCAACTAAACAGGCCAGTCCGCTTTTCGGCTTTTGCAGCCTTTAGTGAACTAGAGGGTGAACCTGGTCACCTTGAGCTTGTCAGATACAAGAGGCACACATACACACACCAGCACAAACACATAATGTATGTGACCCTGTACTGATGCCATGACCCTTCCAATAATGCTGAACCATCTCTCTCTCTCTCTCTCTCTCTCTCCTTCTCTCTCTCTCTCTCTCTCCTTCTCTCTCTCATGTTCACACCTACTGCTACACATATGCACACACATCTGTAGTCCTCACATTCTGTTTCCTTCCTTCCTAACTACTTGGCTCACTGCCTAAACACACCTCTCCTCCTATCGGAATTGTTTTTGTTACTCTGTCTGAATCAGAGTAATCTTTTAGCCGTGCTTTAGCTTAATCAGCATCATAGGCATCTTAAACACACTGTGTTAATTATAACCACCTCCACATTCTTTGATAGATAGACTGTGTGAAAACACTTGAGTGATCAACAAGGGTCAACGATTTGGTCAATAAAATGTTAAAAATACACTCACATCACAGATTGATGTATCTGTAATAGAGAGGCATCTGGGAGAAAAAATCTGACTATTTTAATCTCTCTATTTCATTTACACCTGTCATTAAAATCTGATCTATATCTGGATATGTTATCTGGATAAGGAAAAACGCATGTTGATGCAAGGTGTAAATGCATGCAGAACACATTGTGATCTGAATGCGATTGAATCAGTCAGGCTCCCTTTGTGATTGGATCTCAGCCAAGTGTAAATGCAATTTGTACAGCGTGATCACATTCATAAGAAAAACAATTGGTTCAACAAGTCAGAAGGTCACCTAACTCCACCTCTTCATGCTAACTTTAGGAAGCTCTGCGACAGCTATAAGTAGTAGCAGTAGCTAGCAAGTCTCTCTTCGCAAAAAGTGATTTAAAAATGAATGTTGTCTGTTTGTGGCATTGCTTCCCTTCACCTGGTACACGGCATATCTATTGAAGTCTGCCAGTCCCACCTAGCTAATTTGCATATTGTCATCTGGACACTTAAGATAAGGAGAATGTAATTTAATACCAGATGTAAATGCAAAGACCCATGGATCGAATGTCATTATCCAGATAATGTATCCAGATACAGATCACATGTTAATACCAAGTATAAATGGGGCCTTGCAGATGTATTATTTATGAATATGACTGTTAACTGACTGCTGCAAACAACACTGGAGAAACAATATACATTTTTATTTAATTTGTTATCTTAGTGTGGTATACACATTTCTAAGTAGAATATGTTTTTGAAGCAGCTGTGTGATAAGAGTACTGTAGAGAAGGTACTTTATTTGATTATAACTCCATCATGTAGGACTTATTTCAAATATATCATATTTGTGTGTATTGGAGGAACCACTGACATGTTTCTTGCCTATAACCATAGGGATCATTACTTTGCCATGATAATTTCTGAATTAAGGTATACAGTAGCAGCCTTTCACTTACACGTCTAGAGTTGCTTTGTTGTTTGCTGATTTGTTTGCAGACCATTTCATTAATCTGATTACTCTCCCATTTATGTTGTCCTTTGTGGAATAATATACAAAACTTGAAATAAAAAGTACTAGAATTATAATGGAACGATGTAATTGCTACAGAGAAACCTCCTAAAAACTGATTGCTAGTTTGGAAATATATAGTAATATTCCTTTTAATAGCAATCACAGTAGACTTAAGAATAAAAGTTGGTGATAGAAAACATAAAACTAACTAGAAAAAGGCCATATCCAAGAGTTACAGCTTAGATATGTGCAGAGATAAAATTAAACCTAAATGAAAAGTATGTTTTTATCTCTCTAAGGATCGCATTTTCATTTGGGCATGGGGCTTGCATCCTTGTGCCGTCTCCCGCAACTGTATCTCGCTTAATGTTTGCCCTTTTTTGTTCAGTAAACACTGGCTCATTTCAGGCTGTTTGTTAAACAGCATCTCATTTTCCATCTCATCCCAGACATCAAACGTCTGTGGAAACCCTTGGGGTCTTAGCATACTAAAAACCTTAACAAGGTGTACAGGCAGGGGAGGGGTCTCAATAAACACTCCCTTTGATGTGTGCATGCTTAAGTTCACTAAGGCAACATCATAATATGCTATATTTCTTCAAGGTTTGTTGTGTTAAAATGATTACAGATCACAATTATAGGAACTCATACAGTCATGCTCTTTTCGCAGCCTTATACCAGAGCTCGCTTTTTATTTTGTGGCATGCTTTGTTCTCTTAACTTCTCATTACTGTCTACACTCAAGAACGACAGATATGAATACTCTTTGAAATACAGTAAACAGTATTCATTATGAAACAGGGCAGACTGTTGAACTGAGACTGTTCTTTGCTTTCAAACTATAACTTGTCGACACATTTCATGTGCTACAAAGGTGCAAGATACAAAAAGAAGAGATGAATACCAGACTTTTACATCATCATAATAAAACATGTAAAAGTCTGGTACTCATCTCTGATGTGGTCTAAAGATCATTTTATTAAAAAAAGAAATAACAGTGCTTTTGTTATTTCACATATTTAATGTCAGTCCTTTGGTCCTTGAAGGAATCTTTAGCATTTATCTTTTAGCATTTTTTTCTCTGTATCCACAGAAATGTGTGTTCAGAATTTATTCAGTTTGCCTCTGCTTAGCAATTTAGTTTCCCTTTTTTCTCTCTGTTTCTATTCAGCTCTTCTGCTTTCAATAGACTTCAGCTGAAATTGATGGGCATTTTATTGGCACGATATAAGAAGTGCATATTTTGCCAAGGCAGAAGCTGACAACTGAGTTTGTTTGTGTTCATTACAGAACAATAATAATCCAAACAGAACAAATTGGAGTATTTATGTTCTTTTTCGTTAACGTGTCAACCATTTTTGCAGCGTAAATTACATTCTTAATATCCACTTGACATGAATAGACCTTTTTTCCCCCCGCAGGACTGACTTGACTTTTAAACACCGGGAATTTTTTTCTTGTATTGTCAAAGTAAATCACTTCTTTTTCTCTGAGTAACTCAGAGCTGCACTGAAACAAGCGGGCTGATGCAGTGACTTTGTCACAACAGATTTCTGTTTGGTATTGTGGATGTTCTGAATTTGTCCATAGTTGTGTTTTTGTTTGGCTCTTTCTGGCAATATAGTAACTCAGGACTGGTATGACTATTTATGATGTGTGTTTAAGTATCTCTGTAGCTGTAATAGCATGCTTTGTATCCTCAGAGTCCCTTTTATCTTTGGTTCGGCATTCATATTCTCATTGATATGTATGCGCTTTGTCTTTTTATCCTTTACTTTGCAAAGTGTACCCACAAAGATGACATTCATTATTATGTAACTTATATGCATGGCAATGTCCACAGCTAGTCTGACACATCACATTTGCATCGCATTGACTTTTTTGTACCTGGAAAGCTAATTTTCTGGCAACCTCCAAAGCACCTGCACTGGGTGTAACTGGTGGCCTATGAACTATATACTCACTAGTGAAGAGGATGCAGGATGAGGATGGTTTCTATGATTTTTCAACTTAGGGTAATGCGTGGTTTTGCTTGAATGTGAGTATGCCACATTACCATAAAGGAGCATGAGGCTCTTATGTTGTCTTGATGTTCAGAACTGTGTTTTGAAAGACCTCCTTCTTCAGCTGGTCCAAGAAGGCGGATACACACTATGCATACACACATGTGTGCACACAGGCTGCACCCTCATTATAATATATAATATGGCTATTATCATATTCCTAATTTGCATCCGAATGGTGAAAAACACAAAAGGGATGGAGGGGACACAGCAGAACATTCCATAGCAGGGTCATAAATCTTCTATCCTCACTGCCCTCCCCCTACCCCACTCGTGCGCTTCCCAATACACACACACACACACACACACACACATATTCGTCTGTTAGATGTGCACTGCAGTAATTAGGTCTTTCAGGTTATGATAATGTTTATGATGTTTTCTGGTTCATCTACTCACTGGTGCACAGAATGCCATTAATCACACCACTCTAAATCACATGCTGATTCCGCCACAGTCTCTCAGTGTGCATATTTGTGTGTCTGTGTATCAGTGTAGATGCCTCATTTGATGGTGCATGTTTCTGTCTTTGTACTGGTAGAGGCGAGAAGTAGAGACAGAGAATGAGAGCGAAAGAGGCCGAAAACCACATGGGGTCAGGAAAACACAGAAGTAATGAAGATGTTTTCCCTAATAATGTACACTACATGTACACTAACCTATCTCTATTATCTTTTTTTCTCAGCTGGACTTTTTTTTGCTGGTGTTTAACAGAATGTGGTTTGGGATGTCATAGACTTTCCCTTCAGCTCCATAACACCATGTAAAGCCACTTATAGGCAAGTACACTCTCTGCTATAGAGTCCTTGAGCAAGATGGTCAATTCTTGCTAGAAGCCACAGGGGTGCTGCTCTGTAGCTGATCTTTGGCTCTGACCTCCCTGCAGAGACAGGTGAAAAGAGAATTTCCCGTCAAGTAGTAAAGTAAAATATCTCATTATATTTGCCCCTGTTTGGCCCACTCATACCAGTATGTAGTTAATCTGTCGGTAGATAATCCCTGGTTGTTGCCTTTCACATTAGAGCACAAGATCGCATAAATTAACTGACCAGCTCCACTAAACCACAAACCCATGAACACAATCACTGACAATTCAGGGTGGTACACTCAATAAAATTGTATTTTCTTTTTCAGTTTACAATTTTAGTATCCAATCATTTAACCCATCTGTCACTAAACACACAAAGCAAAAGAACTAGTATGAAAGCATTATGTATAGCTTTACCTATCTTATTCAAAGCTCCAAGGATTCAGAGACGATTCTTACCATTACAGTATAACATCCACCTCCTGTCTTTACCAGATTGTTATTGTGCTTAAAGTCAAATTTAAATTTAGTGAACTTTGGTCACAAATCCTAATGAAAAATCAGAACAGTGCACACTGCTATGATTCTCGAAGCAGCTCTGGTTAGCTTGGCAGCAATCTCTCTGCACTTCTGCACTCTGCAATATCTCACAGCATGCGCATTTGGTGTGAAAATGGGGTTCGTGTTGCTTAGGCCCTGTTCACACCTGGCCTTAAAATGCATCTTGGGTGATCCAATCACAAGTGGACAGCTCTAACTAAAGGTGTGAATGCACTCCAGATGCATTGACGACGTATTGAGATCTGATTGCTCAGACCGCATTTGGAGGTGGTCGGGGTCGCATATGGCCACATTCTTTTAGTAGTATATATATGCAAATATGTCCTGGGCCACACTGAAGCACCACCTACTCAACTGATGTCCTCTACGTAAGCGTAAGTACGTATTCATTCACATGCCAACGGCATCAAATTGTAGTGCAAAACAAGAGGAAGAAGCCACAGCAAAAGGCAAAATGGATTCTCGTGGATGGAGTACACACGAAACATGCTGTCTGTCCATTTGGGCCAAAGAGTTTTTCCCACGCACCAAGGACCTTTGCAAACTACTTTTTAAAAAAATTTCCGGCAGATTAGCATGAGAAGTGCATTGCTGCCTCCTGCAGGTTGAAAACAACAACGCATTTGGTCTTTGCAAAACAGAAATCATGATCATCCGAAAACCATGACATTCGATCACAAATGGTCACTCTAGACACATGTGAAGACTCATTCTATTGCCAGGTGTGATCTGACATATGTAAGGCTGTCCACTAGTGATTGGATCACCCAAGACACATGTTAATGCCAGGTATGAACAGGGTCTTAGATCATGAGACATTTTTTTTGTCACTTACAATCTAAATGCATAAAGGTATGTAACACTCATACAGACACATTTATTCTGTTTCACACAGCTGTCTGATATCATTTTTCACCCCTGATCATCTTCTATCATTTTACTTTGCAGAAAATACTCTTATCTCTGACAGATCCTTTGTAGATAATTACCCTACTGATAAAAGGAGCATTTTTTCCCGTCATGGTTTTCAGGCTTTACTTGAATAACACTCAAGTATCACTTTTCCTTTTGTGCCACAGTGCCAAAGACGGAGCCAAAATTCATTCAGAGCCTTTTGTCACCCTTAATTTGTTGTGAACTTGTATGAATAGATTTTTTTGCTATCCTCTGAACTGTACTTTCCAGCCTACCAGGCTCATTACCAATAGTTGATGACAAGGATTTGAAATAAAAAAAACAACAACAATTTCATGGCTTTGCTCTCTTAAATGGGGCAGACAGTATGTTTTTATTAATTTTGTGTGTTGCATGAACTCACCCTTCACATTTTAATCAGCATTTCTGCAACTTTTATGCTCACACTGTACAGATTGATTAACCATCCCTGACATGGGCTTTCACACTGAACAAAAGCATAGAACAATTTTATCCAGTGACAGTTTCAGTAAAGGTTATTCAAGTAAGACAACTACATCCAACCACAATTTAAGTTTAATATCGCAGCAGTCTCAGTCAGGACTGTAGTTTTAGCCACAGCATGTGAGATATACTCCAATAATATGAAAACAAGCTGTCTGGTTTCTAATTGATATTTTGATGGCAGCCAATTGGACCATGGAACTGCTTCAATTGCAGAACAGCCATCCCAAAATTTCTTAACCAGAAATTTGCCAAATTGTTCAAGCAATTAATCAGACGGCATGACCCCCCTGAAACTGCACTTCAAACGACAACCCATTTGGCAGAAATTTGGCCCAATACTAGGGATGATCAATTTTGGGTTATTGTCAGGCTTAAAACATATAGTGCTCCACTGTATGTTTTAGTCTCAATTCTCCAGTGTAGTCATTTGTATAGAGAGTGTGGAGAGAAAAGTGGTTGTACAGCATACCTGAATGTCCAAGTTAGCACAAAGATAAATGGAAATAGAAAAAAGTGACAGAGAAAAAAGGAAAAAGACCATCTCCAAGGACTCAAGATCACATACATTCTTACACGTTTTTTTTTCCCTCAGCTGCATTTTCTTTTATTCTCGGTTGTTGGCGTTCTCTGCCACCTTTTATTCCTCTTTTTTCATCCTCCTACTCTTTTTTCTTTCTTCTTTTCTTCCTTCTCTTTCTTCTTCTTTCTTCTTTGCTCTTTTGCTCTGTTAGCACATAACCCCACACACCACAAAGACATGATACATATACCTACAGTACACTGTACAAACTGATGATTTGTAGACATGATATGGCCTGTGAAATATGCTTGGTGTACCAGAGGACATAAAAAAGAACTTTGATTTCCCCCTTACCCATATTTAGTGTATACGTGTGTGTGTGTGTGTGTGTGTGTGTGTGTGTGTGACAGTGAGAAAAGGTGGGATTGATTAAAATATCTTCTTGTTAAAATGACCCCAGACTGTGGCTTATGAAATATGTCACCATATCACTGCACTCTGACAAGCACACTGTGTCCTTGTGAGACACCTGATATAACAAGAATGAGTCTTTGTTCTCCTGCTGTAGAAAAGTAATCTAATTCCAATTACAGCATGGATGCAAAACAGTTTGCATAATCCCTCCAAGTGGATCTATATTTTACTGTCTCTTCATTACACAAAAGGCTATGCTTTATATGTAACAAAGTTTTCTTGTTGATTCCACTTGCCAGGATAATAACCTGTCATATTTATGTATGTATATCTAATGTAGATTCTTATTGGTTGGTGGGCCTCTCCTTGGCATATACATTCCAGTGGGTTGTGTGTAGCACAGCATTATAGTAAATCTGTCAAAAACATAATCTAATGACACTATCATGGTATTATGTTGGATTGGACTCAGATGTGCTAAATTTTTCTATACAGCTGTGCTTAGAGATTGCTGTGCCCACATGACTGACCAATGGGTTTCCATGTTTGTTGAGCTGGCAATAAAAGTCCACACTGAAATTGAAGTGAGTGCCTGTCCTTGTCTCACACAACACAATGCAGGCTGAAGAGTTACAGTGGTTTCACATACACAGTCGGTCATTTTTAATTCACTTTAAAATATTGCACTGAATCACTGGCATTATATTAAAGTGCATTTTCAGCCTTAATCAATTAACTTGAACTTCTAAATCTACAACTTTTTTACAACAAAGGTTGTTTTGTCATTAGTTCATGATAAGCTTCAGGAATTATCAACGTATGCGTGTTTTTTGAGCTTACAGGTTAGGGGATGTGCCATCATGCAACATCACAGCACTGTTGAAACATCAGCCTGTAGTGGCTAACATTCACTTGTATAAACTGATCTGTTGTCATAACTTTTCTGGTTTGCTTTGTCCAGTAGATGGTCAGTTTCATGTGATGTAGTAATTATTATTATTATTGAATATTATTATATTTCTCCCTGCTGCTACTATTGTTACTAATTCCACTAATAACAAAAGTCTATAACATTTTGACACAGGATGTTTGATTGATTGAATAATATTGGTCACAACATACAGAACACCATCTACAAGCTTATAATTTCCACATGCCAGCTCTCTGAAAACAATAGTATTGGCACACTCAGCTGTAGTCCATTACCTCTGAGCTTACAAGCCTGAAACACTTAAAACCCATTCATCAGCTCTCTGACAGGGCAACCTAGTGCAAACAGATTCAGTCATGCAGTGAATCCTCTCCGTTAGCCCGCTGCAACATTTCAACTTCTGACCTCGGCATCCACCTGCATAGAGGTTCTTTCATCATACAGCACATCTTCTTTATGGCTCACTCACGCAGACACACACACTCTCACACACATACTTAAAAGCCTCATCACCTTTGACCTTGTGACCCCAGTTAACTAACTAACCTCTTGTTATTTCCCCCTGTTCACTGCACCTCTTTGTGTGAGGCCTCACTGAAAAGACCCAGTCATGCAGCACTGGTAGCCCTGGGGCAACTTCAGCCTATCAACATTTCCATACATCTTTTTTCTTGACTGATTCACATATAAACAGAGTGACTTAGTCACTTGTTCACTTGGGATTTGAACTTCTAACCTTTGGCTTGCTTAGCTGTGGCCATTTCCTGGCATTGATATGCTTTCTGATGGCCTTTACATATATGCTTTTAATGTTAATATGAAGCCCAGCCCAAAATGCACAGGAGCAAAAAACAGAGCACTTAGCATTTCTACATTTGAACTTGATCTTGTTGTTTACCCATGGCCATGTAACATATAATAAAAGCACCGTATTCAGAGGCTTATAAAGACATTGACAAAACAACACAACCCATATCCTTTTCTGCAGATTTTTCCAGAAAGATTTTTTGAGTTCTGTTGACAGATCTTTATTTATAAAACCAGATGCTATAGCCATTAGGCCTACAGGACATGTTAAAGAAATGAGATCCACCTCACTGTTTCCACATTTGAACTCTTAACCTTCTTGTTTATGTATGGCCATGTGTTATTAATGCAGAGCATCCTTCAGCACTGCGATGAGACTGTCATAAATCCAGTACCCAAACTCAACTTAAAGTTAATGGTGCATACCATTAACTCTATTCCATATGAACTGAATCTGAGCTTCATACTTGGCTGCATAATGTTGTGATCTATTTTCTGACCAGCTATTATGAGATCTGTAAATACATAATTAACCGTGCAGTGACTCTGTGTTAAATGGAATTAAGTTATGTTTTAGAATAGCCTGGAAAATGAATGGAAATGAATCTTAAAATTAAATCACCTAAGCCTGAACTCACAAAACCTAAGTCATGCCTACACCACAGTAATTTTCTTGATGTTTATCTGTACTATTCAGTGATGAACCGATATATTTACCTTAATCTTTTCACCACCTAAGGTCATGACCTTTTTTTTATTTAGCTATAGTTGCTTCACCGCTTTCGGGGATGGATCATTTTGAGGTGGGATTTTGTGCTGTGTTGTTGATGGTAGAAGTGCTTTATGTGTTTATTTCCCATGTAAAATTTGGAAAAAACATTGGGAGAGCTTGGTCTTTTTTAACTGCTAACTATCTTAATGTTGAAACTGATATTGCTCTGAAAGATTTGCTTGCACATCCCCCCCATTTTTTTAAAGAAAAAAAAAGGCTTTAATGGACATTCTTTTTATCAATATTTAATAAACAGAGCAAAGATTTTTGATTTTTTCCATAATAACTGAAATAAGCCTTTTGCCAGAGGAATCTTATCTTTAGATTTGTCCAGGTACAAAATGAAATAACAGAGAGGATCAATTACAGAACACTACTGCTACTCTAGAGCTGAAAGTCTTACTGAGGAGAGTGGATGCATACAGCCATGAGGCTTCAACTCTTCTCCTTTTCAAGGATGGTCCTCTCACTCATGACATTGCTTGGCTGCCCCAAGTGCTGAAGAAATAAAAAAAAGAGAGAAAAAGAGAAATATTTCAGATTAAAGCCAAGATATCTCTTCAAGGTGGAAAGACTTTGCCGGCAGAAGTTACTCATTATTCCCCATGCCCCTTTTAAAAACATTCTGTAGTTGTGCTGCCTGCTGCCATTTGAGCTTGTGAAGTCTCTCTCAGCTTTGAACTGTATACCCATGCCTTTAAGCTTTGCCATTGTTTATGCGCTCACCAGCATCAATGGGTTGCATCTGGGCCACATGTCAAAATGGTTAGTGATCAACTACCAGTCAACAAACCAATGACACAACAGAGCCACGCAGCCACTCCTATAGCCTGCTTATTTATCTGCACCAACACGAGTCAATGTATTTCTCTTGGGGAGTCTATGAAGTGGAGGCTGTGTTCAAGTGTGAGTGAACAACTAGGCCACTTCCACTTACTGTACACATTCCCCGTTGCTGAGAGCAGAGCTACATGTTTATGCTTACGAGTACTGTTTATAGCATCAAGAACATTAGGGGGGCATGTTGAGTTTAATGTTGAACCCATCTTCGACTTAACTTTATGTTAGGCATGAATTTTTAATGTTCATGCAAAAGTACTCGCTATGAATAGCAAAGATGTTGTCAACACAGCTCATGTGTTGAATCATGCATGGGGTTTCTGTGCGTTCATTAACAGTAGAGTGCTGTATACCATTTTGATAATTGTAGTTGATATGAAAATGAAAAATGTAAAATCCTGCTTTGTTAAAAGCGGTATTTCACAGGCGTGAAGTTTCAGCCCAGGACTGATCCAATCTACCAACATGGACTGTGCCCAGGGGCTAAAACTCACCCCAAAACAAATCTTTCAGTGTAAAAACTCTCTCATCTCCCTTTCTCAGTGTATTGGGTTTAGAGATTTGGTGCAGTACAGACTTGTGTGTAGCCTACTGCATAGTGCTTGTTCTTCACAAACAAATGTTCTTGGAATCTTCGTCAACTGGCTAAATGCTCAATTGTGGATTTCCTTGACAAAGTGGGGACTGCTCAAGGCTATTCATTTTGACTCTTTGCATTCTCTATGACTAACCCTCCAGCCCACATTCAAAGTTAGCTGCAGTAGCTGGCAAGTTATGACCTGCTGGCTTTCCATCACTCAGTCCATTTGCACATGTGTGTGCATCTCTGTTACACAGAGATATGTTTGGGGAAGATGAAATGAGGAAGAAACCATTATCACTACTGTATGTGTTCAGTCAATGTATCATTATAATTTCATTACTGAAAATAATTATAATATTTGATGTTTCTTAGTAACATGAACAACCTGGCCCAAATATGTCAATACCCTCAGGTCCCATTGAGCTCAGCTGAAATGGCCTAGTGTGAAACCCCCATGACAGGTTTCATTTATGTCCACTTTGATTTTTTGTCACTTACAGTGATTTGGTCTGTCATGAGCTGGGAATGTTTTTTGCCCCAGAGGCTGATGAAACCAATTCAAAGCGCATTGTGTAATTTTAAAAGGCTTCGGATTTGACGAAAATAAGGATGAAAATAAAATAGACATTTTTTTCTCCTGCTGTCCTTCTAACTCTCTCGATTTCTCTTTCTCTCTCTCTCGCTCACTCTCTCTCACACACACACACACTGCCTCACTCTTGAGACTGTTGCGCTCCTGCTCAGTAACCACTGCTCTAGTTCCCACAAGCTCAAGTACAGCTCATTTCAGAAAGTAGTACTTGTGAGGGTAGCAGACCCAAGATAAAAGTTAATTAGGACTCTGGCAGCAGAGGATCAGACAGAAAGAGGGACAAAACAACAGAGATGGTGTCAAAGGAATAACTTGACATTTCCTCATCTGGCTCACACCATGGTCGACCAAAATCCCCTATGTTGGCACTCCAGAATACAAAATGGCATGCTGGCAGTTCTGGCATTTATCTTTAAAGCCAATAGGTAACACTAGCTGTGAGCTTGCCCAGTAGCTTGCAACCACTGGTTTCAAAGATTGCAGCACTAATGATGTTTATTTTTAAAGCTCAAAAGCTTAAAGCTCAAGAACAAATTAAGAATTTTCTTTTTTTCCCCACAACACTCACCAAAGACAAAGAACACTGCAACAGATCCCAAATGTTGTTACAGTAAATCAGATTAAGAGTAATGGGAAATAAATTGTGACAAAGTGAAAACCAACAGGACAGTGAAATTGTGAAGATATTGGGAAAGCTGTAATGGTGGTAAAGTAAAACAATGGAAAATGACTGTGTTATAGAAAAATAAATTTACCATTTTAAGCTGTAGTTTTGAGTAGAGGACATACACATTATTAGATATAAAAGAGAGACGTGAGAAACAATTGTATACAGTGCTTATGCATGAGAAGGGCAGAGGTAGACAAAAACAAGAGAGAAGTACGGTCAGTAATGTGTCTGTAATAAGGTCAGAGGCAGAAGTCCATTATGAAACCCCCTTGAGGCTCTATTTATAGTGACCCAGGAGGGAGGGGAGGGAGGAAAAGATATAGAGAGCAAGCGAGGTGGTGAAAAAAGAGAAGAGTTTGAGATGAAGAGGTAGAGGAGGGAAGGGAAGAGAGAAGATGACTGAGAAGGAGTTTGGATGGGGGTGGTGGGTGGAAAGGTGCCAGAGAGCCAAGCAGAGAAGCGAAATGTTGGGAAAGATGGGAAAGGCAAGAAATGGGGATAGAGGATGAGGGCAGAGAGAGTGGAAAGATGCCAAAGAAGGAGGAAAGGATGGAGGGAGGACTGAGAAGGAGAAGAGGAAGACAGCAGGGGAGATGGAGAGCTTGGCTAGGAGAGGGAGAGAAACCGAGTCGTGTGGTCGGAAGGAATGAGGGTGGTAGGGAGAGACGGGAGAGAGGAGGGATAAGAAGGCGAGAGAGAGACAGTGAGCCTCCAGATGGAGAAAGGCATGAGCAGTGAAATGTCTGATCCAATTTTATCTTGAGCTCTGAATAAAATAGCCAAAATATGGGAAAAATCTTCAAATGAAATAAGCCTGTAAGCTGTTCTTTATCATTTGAGTTGAAGCCATCTTTATTATTTGATTGTGTGCTTGTGTATGTGTGTCTGTGTATGGTTGTGTGTGGATTTGTCAGATAATCTGCAAAACTGGGCTCAGCATGGTGTTTTAATTCCTTTCTGAAGGAAACAGGATAATAGGAAGTAATATAGATGAGGAGGTAGGGAAGATGCACAGAGATAGGGAGGAAGGAAGGGTAGAAGACATGAAAACACATGTAAAGGAATAACAGAAGGACAAACAAACATAAAAAATTCCATGACGAAGAGGAGACCTAGTGGGTGGGTGGATGGGTAAGGGTCGATGTGAAATGTGCCTTTGGGGAAGTTACCTGGGAGAGAAGTATGGCTAAATCAGTGTCGTTCCTTCAAAGCAAAAGCAGAAGGAAAACTGTCTGGAAGGAGCAGAGGAAGAGAAAGATGCACAGAAACATGGATATAAACTGGCTTTCTAAAGGAATCAGGAAATAAATTACAGACCAAGATGTGAAGGAGCAAAGTATTCGAAGACATATTGGACAGATATGAAAAAAAAAAGTAATCACAAAGACGGAAAGACCTGCTCAGAGAGATACTGACAGGTGGAAAATATGCAGACACACATTAAACAGAGAGAGAGCCAGGTGGATAGTGAGACATGGATCATACAGCACAGACATACACACAACCAGCCAGCCATACTATCAGTTGTCAGCCACCCAGAAAAACATTATCCTATCTCCCTGAAAATAGACGTCCTTCCCTGGCCAATGTTTTGATATTCTAATGCACTGCCCTGCGCTGGCTGCTTGTATTAATAGTGATGCTGAGCTGTGATAGTAGAACATGAATGAAAGCGAAGCCTTGCTTTTCCCTCAGGCCTGGGATAAGGGAGACAGAATCCATCTGCGAGATAACATTACACAGCAACTAGCACAAGTTTGTACCCCCACAAGCTTACATAAGACTATGCATATGAATGAGATACCCCATCTGCATGTGGATGTGTGCGTACATTTGTGTGTAATACAAAATGAGACTTGTGCAGTACAGAGCAGGTAACTTCTTCATGCTTGTAAAATGACTATAATTATTTGTCTCTGACTGTCCATATGTTTGCCTTCTCTTGTTTTCTTATCTGTTTTTCTCGTGCTTGAATGCATTTCTTTTTTATTATGGTGTAATTGCATTATTACTCCATTATTCAGTTGCAGACAGACCTTTTGATTAAATAGTTTTGTGAACTACATCCTTTATGTTTGTGTTGTGAATTTCTTTGAGCAATAATGCTGTGATTAGAAAATTATACATGTCTTGAGTCTGGTGTACTCTGGTCTTTATTTAGTGATACTGAAGAGAGATAGTGAAGAGGAATTGAGAGATGGGAGGGAGGAGACTTGCCCTAAATGACTTTCCATTACTGGTTCTCACAGCTTGTCTTGTCTTGTATTTCACTTATGCTATGCGTGCATTACTGAGACCCAAAGCATATTTTTATGTTTCAAGTCTATTTTCTTCCCTCTTACATGCACAACTACAGTGATTTTGTACCGGGCCCTGAGTGCTGCCAAAACCAGGGTAACCTACACTCAACACTGTACCAGAATGCATCCTGTGTAGACACAGATTGAGGACTGCTCTGCTAAAGTGCTGCTTTCGGTACACAGTTGTGTCAAACCAGTGACTTAGTTCAGAAGATGAAATTAAAACCCACTGCATAGCCAGGACTGTAACAGATTGGCTCTCATCTGGCCTCACCATGATCGCACTAGCTGATAGTCTGACATTTAGGTTCCCACCCACGTACCCAGTCATATGAAAGACACATACGAAAACTGTAACCAAAGCCCCATTGCGTGTTGCTCAACCTTGAAAGAGAGGAATCAGATATAAACCCCTGCTGTGGACCATCCTGTGCTGTCCAGTGAGGTGTATCTGTACACCTAAGCTGACTTGCACCACAGAAACTGGAGATAAGCTGCAGATTAAGAGCCATTTCAGGATAAACGAGGCATACTCCCTCCCTAGTTATCCATATAGCACAGTATACTCTACTTTTCCCCTTCTGTCTGTCTCTCCTCATGAGCACAAGAAACTGCTTTCCAAAAATATTGTGGCGTGAGGAAGAAATGGCCAAAAAGATCACGTGAAGAAAGATGCTTGAAGCAAGGAAACATGCTCAAGGGCAGACAGAAAGCAAGGGGAGAGCAAGAGAGAAAAGATAAAGATAGAGGAAGAGAGTGAAGAGGTACAATAATGCATCAACTAACAGATGCAGGAGTTGTCATTCAGGACAAGCACAGATACACAAACAGTCCTAAGAAGTATATATGTGTGTGTTTGTGTGCACTTGGCAGAGATAGCCATGAAAAATAGCAACTAAGTGCTTTCACACTGCCTACCTGCAAACACCCACACATCAGCTGCTGTGTGTGTCCTTCCTTTAAATGTGCCTGTATCCAATTGTATATGTACATGCGATGTACGTCCAACTGTGAGTGTGATAGTGTCTCAATGTGACTCTCACCCAAGCAGCATCTGAGATAGTGTTTATGCCTCAAGTCAAATGCAGTGAAGAAACATTGTCTTTTTGTTTTCTTTATGATGAATGCTGATGAATATTCCTTCCTCCCTCTGATCCTTTAATAACTCTTTTTCTCAATTCCTCCATTTCCTTTGTGCATTGCATTGTCGAAGAATAGTGTTCATCAACAACACACTCAAAAATCAAGGGCTTTTTAGTATGCATCCCGACTGTTTTGAGTATATTTAATTGTGTCACTTTCCCCTTTGTGACCATAAAAAATACTCAAAGCCTGCTTAGAAATTAGTGCAGTATGTATTTTGGATACACTGTTGAAAACGTGTGCAGTGTATGTGATGTCACAGTCATTTTATAAGGGGTGTTTTTAGTCCTGGTGTTTCATTTACTGCTCAATCAAGGTGAACATTCCTGTAAAAATACTTTTAATGAAGCTATTGTATGTCTTTTCTATCTTCTATCTTAATGGGTGGATGAAAAAAATAAATAACAAAATTAATCTTTTATTATACCATTTTCACCATGTCATGGCTTATGTATTCATCCTCATCTTTGAGTGATACTGCCATTCTTAATAATCAGCCACTGCAAAAGTTCTCATGTTTTCCTGACAGAAAACACACAAAATTGTGAAAATGTCCAAAACGGCGTTTGAACAAACTTAATTCACATCAAAAAAGGTAACAAGCTACTAAAATAACAAAGCCAAACAGTGTAAATAGACTGATGTTCACATTTAAAAACAAAGGATGCACCAATCCAGTTTTGTTTCTCCCAATACAGATATAAATGCTTCAACCATACTGAGTGTTCTCATGTCCACTGACCAAAAAAGCATTTTGCCCATATACAATCAATAGAAAAGTAGCAGCTGTAATATGGTGTATACATTTTGTCTTTGTATTTTTCAGAATTTGATCCATACAGGTCAATAAACTTCTAAAAGTCTTGAAGAGCCGTGCAAGTACCTTAGTTCATAACATTCATGTGTGTGGGGAGCCAACAGGAAGTCAGTTGGCTCGGCCAGAGGAAGTTTCAAGCACACATGCTTTATGGGCCCCAAAACGTGGAAGCATTAGAAAGCCTGCTTAGACTTTTTTGGCGATCCTCACCATGATCAGTGAGCAACTTTCTGAATGGGGTGCCCATAAGCAGTAAGCTGTGTACAGTTCATCTTAATACATCCATAGGAAATACACATTCAGAGACATGCAAATACACACTGTGGTAATTGATCAGAGCTACTGACTAATGCTATTATAGTCATGCTGACCCCTGTATAGCCTCCAGTATTCTACTATAGAATGCTCAATACTTCCTTACTGTATATTCATGCTTATACAGATATACAAAATACACTAATACATAACTATGGATGCAGTGAGAAGCATAGCATACATCTGCATAAATGCACAAGCACAAACAAATGCATAAACATATACCATTTCATGGACTTACAGTATGCCTTTTTAAAAATTCATGTGCATTGACAGCCCTCCCTCTGACCCCCCCCTACACACACAACCACACACGCACACACACACTTAAACACTAATAAGCAGTTTGGTGCTGCTCTGACCTGATAACTAGAGGCAACGCAGCTTTCAGAATTATAATTTGGGAATCAATTAAATATGCATGTCACAAACACTTCTGTGTTTGTGTGTATGTACGCTGTAAGTTGCTAGTTTGTTTGCCTTGAATATAATTATTCAGACTGTACATTAACCTGGCTTTACCTCACAATATAAATTTATGAATGAGGTAAATGTTTTTTACACATAAACTGGAGAACATTTGTCAAGCAGGCTTTATAGGAATTCTAGATAGAGAGGGACATGATAATCAAGTAATTATCTGATTCCAGGAGAGAAAAAGTTACCTAAAGAGGGAATAGATTAGTAACTTCTTCACAAAAAAGTATCTCTGCTGATTTTTTCCAGTTTTGATATGCACAAAGGAGTCCATGCAGTATAAAGAATTCAACAGATCATAGACTCACTTACTGGATATGGTATCTTATATGCAGTCTTAACCATTAAGCCAGCAGGACACTCCAGACTGATTCTCTTTTCATTCTACAAGAAGTGCCTTTCTTTATGTCTTAACCCAGACCAGCTGTGACCTGACAGAGTCACCCCTCTACAGGCAGAGCCGTAAATCTAGTTCCAGGCTCTAGCTGGGGCCTTATCTGTCACACACAATGAAAATCGGAGGACGCCAACCAGCTGTCACTGTCTGCTCCCATATAGATGCACTAGCTTTCAAGTACTTTCTGCTATTATGAATTGCCTTGTATAGCCCCGAAAGCCTGGTGGATATATAATTGGCTTTGACAAGGAGTGTGCTGTGCATGCTATATTATATCTTCCCGGGGTTATTTCTGTCATCAAATAGTCATGGTTGGCCACCCAGCCTGGGAGAAACTTCTCTCCCATGTAAAATAATACAGATGTTCTTTCTGTAAGTATTGGATTCAATCTAAAAACCAACAAATCTGCAGCCAAATATTAAAAGCATAAAGTTGAATCAACATCTCACTAAGACGACACAGTCGCAACAAAAAAGTGAGCATGATAATCTTCAGAAAGATATAATTTGGTGTATTTTACATTACATTATCTTTTGTGATTTTTTTCTATTTTCTCCCACTTTAGTTTTTTTTTATTTTTCTGAAGATTATAATAAGAATATGCTAATTTAATTGATCCCTTTGGACAAAGGTAATGGAGTGATTAAGTACTCTCACTTTGCATGTCTAGTCGTGTCTTGAATAATGTGGCTTTTATCAAAGTGCCAATTGAGGATAAGGCCCTGATTAAGTTTCTAATGGATGCAGATGATGTGTGGCTGCCTGGTGTCTTGTTTCAAAAGGGATATGACACTCCAGGACGCAGTGTATAATTTCCTGGCATTCTATGTCAAGTAGTTCAGCTGGCTTAACCCACCCTTGATCTATTCTTTATAAACAGATTTTTACTGTCAGAAATGCAGTAATGCAAACACACACCCACACACACCTGCATACTGGCAGTGTATATTTTATCATCTCTTCTGTCAACCACCATGACTTTGTTGGTCTTACTTTATCATCCTCATCTGAACCACTTATCACCTGAAATCAAATCTGTGGAAGGGAGAAAGGGAGGAAGGAAGGGAGAAAGGGAGGGAGAAAGGAAGGGAGGGAAATTAACATTTTTTAATTAAATGCTGACATGTCATGTCATGTCATGTTGAAAATGCTGCTAAAAAATAGTATGCTAAATTCCTTCATAAATTGAAATGGTCTAACACTCTGCTCAATGACCATGGATTAAAGGCATACCTTCAGGCAAAAGTGGGTAAACAAAACTTATTCTGACCATATAGCTATTGTTTCAAAGTATGAATAATTGAATAGCACTTAAGAAAGTTGAGCATTAGATCCTCAATGGAAAAAACATTGGAGAAAATAATAAAATCCATTTGTTTTTTCTTAAAAATGATTATGAAAGAGAGGAAGAGGGAGAGATAGAGGCAGAATAAAGCAGGCATTTCATAGTGTTCATGGTGTGAAAGTCACTGACATGGTGCTCTGTAGGTGGGTATCTGATAACATTATGCCATTTCTACCGCTGTGTGTGTGTGTGTTTGCCCGTATGTGTCTCCCTGTGACATTCACAAACATCTTGTGCACACTTTTTGTCTACACAAGTGTGTGTTTGCACATGCTTGAATGAAGACATGCTCTTGTGGGTGCTTGTGTGTCTTGTATTTGCATGTTTTTCTGTGCCCACATTTGTCTGTCTGTCTGTCTGTGTGTGTGTGTGTATTGTTTGTGTTCTCCTGTGTATCTGTGTGTTTGGGAAATGGATAGCATCATATATCTAATTCCAGAGCAATGATTCACTAGCTCCCTGCTGTCCCATCATCCCTCACTCATTCTCTCTGTTTCTCTCCCTGCATCTCCCTAAACTTCCTAAATCACCTCCCTGAACCTTTTCAAGACTATTCAGTCTCTATTCATTTAAAGGAGATATAATGAAGAGTAAGTATGTATGTGTGTGTTGATGTGTACTGGGGTAGATTGTTGATGACTGTGGGCGGGGGCTCTGGGTAATATGAGCACCAAGAGTGGGCATTCTTATTGTTCTGTGTTAGTGAAACAATGTGTTGTTTGTGTGTGTGAAATAGAAAGAGAGATAACAAGAAAAATGAGAAATCCATGGAAAGTTTTGTTTAAGTGTGCACAAATGTTTTTGTACCTGTTTTTTTTTTTTTTTTTTGTCTGTGTGGGTGTGTTACACATTACTTTTGTCTGTGTATTTGTATGAGGGACTTGTGTAATTTGGCAGCCCAAGTGTCTGAGAAAGACGGCAAATGTGCCAGCTTTGTTTTCCTAGTTGTCGAGGGGTGTGGGTATCTGTCCGTGTGTGTGTCTTGTCGATAGTGGTTGTGGGAGAGGGTTAGCGGTAAAGGGGTATAGGTTTTAAAAGTGTGTTGCATGTCTATTTATGGTGTGTGTGTGTGTGTGTGTGTGTGTGTGTGTGTGTGTGCGTGCCTGTTTCTCTGTTTGCGTATGTGTTTTTGCAGCTGCTGCTGATTCTAACTAGCTGATAAGACGCTAAGAAGTATGATCTCATGATTTCCACGGCTACTGCACTGATACATATCACAGACCACTTACCAAGAACACAAGACCCTAACACACACAGACACACAAACACACACTCATACCCATGAGGCATTTTGACCTTATATGGCTGCATTTGGCTTGCTTTAGCACACAGACATACCTCTGTATATCTCTACATTTTTCATAACCAAACCCTTGAAAATATCAAAATTGATATTTATCAATCACTCTATCCATATGATAGATCAGTTTACATTGTCTGTGACACTCAAACGTGATTGGCCACTTGTGATGACATCATTCTTAATAGATTTACTGATATTTATTGGCTGGGTTTTGTAGGTTTTCTGAAGTGAGCAGGCCTACAGGCGTGAGCGAGGGAATAAATGTGGGTTTTGCCCCCGGTACATATTTACTACATGCCGTAAATCGAACCTGGACATTGTTCTGCTACAGCCATTCATTATTGATGACAGCATTCAGGCAAGACGTTTATGAGCTGGGCTGTTAGGAACAGTAATTCACTCTGTCAGGAGATCAGGAGAGAGGAGCAGGTGGAGAAACAAGAGGAGGAGAGAAGGTTTAAGAAAAAGGAAAAGGAAAACAGATGGGATAGAAAATGTGTGAAGTAGGGAGAGGAGAGGACCAGAGAAGCAAGGATGGTGCAGAAGAAAAAGGAAATAGTAGGCATTTGTGAAACAAAGCTTTTATTCATGGGGAATTTTCTAACCATCTCTCAGCTTTTTCTCCATTCCACCCTCCCTTTTCTCTGGCTATCATGTTTCTTGTGCCAATCAATAATTTATAGCTGTCACTCCAGAGCAATGAACCCCCCTGGCTCTCTGAATGACAGATGAGAGTGAGAATGGGTGTTGGGGCAAAGTGAAAAGCAAGAGGGGACTTAAAGCGGAGTGGTGGAGAAGCATAAAGTAACAAGAAATAGCAATGAAGAGACAGGAGGCAGTGCAGCAAGTGAGAAAGAGACTGATGGAAAAATTGGTTGAACATGACACTGGATAAATAACCAAGAGTGGAAGAACATTTCCTGCAGATAATGATATTATGCCGTGAAAATGTCTACCAATTTTCATACTCTCATAGAACTAATTACAGAACTAAGAGAGGAAATGTCAGCTTTGTGACATCAAAGTGGGGACGCTGCCTACTAATTTTTCCCCTATTTGTGTCTTGTTGTTTTACCTAAGCTGCTTTTAGCTCCTAGCCCACAGCACACTGCCACTCTCCAAGATAAGGACCAACTA
Source organism: Euthynnus affinis (assembly GCA_029490765.1). Classification (NCBI taxonomy): domain Eukaryota; kingdom Metazoa; phylum Chordata; class Actinopteri; order Scombriformes; family Scombridae; genus Euthynnus; species Euthynnus affinis. The sequence continues at coordinate 18,507,691 of CM055842.1, read as the reverse complement.
CACACACAGTTAGGGTGGGAAGAATTAAAGATTGTGTGTGTGTGTGTGTGTGTGTGTGCGCATGCAGTTTTTTTTTTTTGTGTGACTGAGTGTGTATTTGTAGGAGTGTTGATGTGCCATTGTAGCCATGACACATTAGGGTTGAAAAAAGAGGTTGAACCTTGAAGCTGTGTCAAAATTGCTCTGTGTTCAAATTTTCCCATGAGTCACAGCTCTCCAGGTGAGGCAATCACACACGCACGCACACACACACGCACAGGCACTCACACTCATGTTACATTAGACGGTCTTAATGAAACTGGATGATGATGGAGTGGAGGGAAATTACAAACTAGGAGAAAATGTGAATTTGTGTGTGTATGTGTATGTGTATGCACAGACTTTAAATATATAACCATTGTGTTTGTGTGCTTGCATATACATGTGAGAAAGGAAGAAAAAAAAGGCATCTTCCACTCCCTCCTACCTGCTCTTGTAATCCACTGTGTTTTGGTGACCTTGGCAACCTAATGACAAAACAGTTTTGGTGTCCCTTTGATTGAGGCCATAGGTGGGCGTGAAATTTGGATAGGCTGAAAAGACAGTGGAGTAGGATTGATGAGAAGGAGGATAAAGTTGCTGGTGCCCTTTGACTCGGTCAAATGAGCACCCTGTCTGTTCAGTTAATTCTTCCAGTCTGTCTATCTTTACATATCTTGCTTACTTTCCTCTACGCTGTCCTCGGTATCATCATTTCTGGCAAATATTGTCTGAAAGGTTCAAGATTCCAATTTGATTAAATAGAAAGAAGAGGCTTTAATATTTTTGATAATGACTTAGCATTTTCAGTATATATTGCATAAGCTTGGAATAGGAGGAGAAAAAATAACTTGTGACAAGTGTAAGTTTTATATTTTAAGTGGATTATGCATTATCTATTTGAGTTCAATTAGGCTTATAAAGTGCTGACCAGGATTATATAGTGCATACAGTATGTTGGCTTTTTATTAATCTTTGGTTATGTCTGTTTACATTTATATGAAGCTGTGTGTATTTAAATCCTACTGTTGGAGCGCTTTGGGGATTTTGTAGGCTGTAAAGGTTTAAATCTGCATGGAGCAAATATGTGTTTATCTAAGCAGTTGTGTTGTAAGATGTTGGTGGGTAAAGGTATCAGTATTTTCTTTGTCATCCCATGAGGAACGTGTCATGTAAATGATAGGACACATAAATAAACTCATTCATTCCACTTGTCAATTTTTATTTTATAGCACGTGTATTCATTCTCATTTTCTCTCCATTGTGTAATGTTTATTTGATAAATTTCTAATCTCAAGGCACATCTAAAAAAAAATCAGGATTTTGTGCTATTTTTATAAATAACTCTAATAGCCAGAAGAATAACGCAAATGGACACCACAATTAGGTTCTGATTAAAGGTGCAATTTATGTGTCAGTGGAGTCTGTCCAGGTCACCAGCTTGAGACACGGCACTTATTAGTGATCAAATAAGAAGGACATTGTTTCGCACATACTCTGGGGAAAGTGTATAGCAATGATGCTCACTGGTTAGAGATAAAATGATAATGAACGATTGATAGAATGCAACCTTTCCCTGCCTGAATCAACTTTGGATTCTGTTAGTTCTCAAAACGATAGAACAAAGACTGAGTGAGCTAGAAATAAGTGGGAAAACATAATTTAAACTTTCTCTTTTCTTTCCTCCTGCAGTGAGAGATGATGATGATTTCCTGAGTCTGAGCGAGCTCCCAGAAACCTTCCCCTCTGACCCACCGGAGCCCTTACCTCACTTCTTGTTTGAACCAGAGGAAGGCTACATTGTCAAGAATAAACCTGTTAATCTCTACTGCAAGGCCACACCTGCCACACAAATTTACTTCAAGTGCAACAGCGAGTGGGTCCATCAGAAGGACCACACTGTGGAGGAAAGGGTGGATGAAAACTCAGGTGAGTGAAGTCTAGTACACAGTGCAAACTGTCACATTCAGTGAGAGTGCAGTAGAAAGTAAATGGGCTGTCAAATGAGACTCAAGACATTTATGGCAGAAAACACTAGTGGTAAAAAGCCGGTGACATGTTAAGCGCAAGCACTCATGTAAATTTTAATGATGTTCCTGTATTTCTCTTAAAAGTTGACCTCTTTGACTGCATATTTTTATGTTTCTGACCTTGATGAGATTCCAATGTGTGTGATATAAAATTTTCACTTTCCAGAAAATGTGGCCAGCATTTTTCCCAGGTTGTCTCACAGAGGCACTGTAAGCAAACAGGTTAAACCTATTATTCAGTTGTTTAGTTATTTGTGCAGAAAGCTGGGTCACATGTCAGATGTGTGTACGCAGCTGTCCTACAGCCGGTGCTGTACTGCGATGTTCATGGGACAGTTTAATAGCATCCACAGTGATGTACTGGACTGCAGCCAAAGTTCCACACTTGTCACTTGACAGCACATGGTATTACTCTGCTGGCGAGGTAATGATGAATCTTGCTGTTGCTTTGGCAGGAAGACAAAGACGTACACAACCCTGTTTCTTAGACTTTAAAGTTGATGTGAGCTCAGCTTATGGGGCTCCACCTGCTTGTTAATGAGCCTGGGTCCCCAGAGCTAGTGATTAAACAGAGAGCTCCATGCTGAAAACAGTTTTAAAACTCCTGATATATAGTGACTGCTGAATTAAATACACAGTGGGGTCAACAGTAACACAAATCAGCATGGTGGTGGTTGCACTGCTGTGTTTTTTCTTAAGGTGGGTGAGCAAAATGCATAATATTTACTACTGCTCACTCTGTCATACTTGTCAGTGTGTATTGCCTGCAATTGTGAGGAACCAGAACTTTTGATTCTGTCTCAATTCAAGTTGACACATTGAATTGCCCACCAAAGATTTTGCCTTGTAATACAAAGCAGACCCTGAAGCCAAACATTGTGCTGTGTGTGTATGTGTATTATTTGGTGTCCTGGTTGCTTAGTGGGTCTGCCACTGTGCTAAACCCAAGACAGAGACGGAAGCAACTGAGCAGTGCAGTTTGATGTTTCCCCTGATTCAGCTGTCACACATGAATAGTCAAGCCAGAGGAGAATAAATGCAATAAAAGCTAGTAAAACCTGAAAGAAGTAAACATGAGAAAAGTGAAAATACGGGTACAAATATAGAAACACAAACAAAGATTCACACTGTGGCAAAGTAAGTTTTAACAGAAGAAAGAAAGTGTTATAGTCTTTGTTTAGCGGGTGGTGGTCCAGGAGACACCTGGATTTTAAGAGAAAGCTTCTCACTTATTTTCTTTCAGTGAATCATTAATCACCTGTTTTTCCACTGAGGATGACATTTTACCATAACCATAGTCACTTGCTGCTGCTTCTTTTGGTCTTCTGTCTCTTTTTCTTTAGAATTACACCCCTTTCATTTCACACATTTCACAAGTGTACTCCACTTCTAACCCTCATTATCTTCAACCCTGTATAACTTGATTTTGATTTCTTTAATCACCTTTCTTTATTAAACAACAGTGTCCCTGTTTCATGTCTCTCTCTGGTTTCTCCTAGGCCCGCTTCTTTCTGAATATTTAATTACCCTTTTTTGTGTATTATTTTTTTTTTCATTTTGCCTCCTCTCTCTTTCTCTTTGTTTTAATTTCTCTTCTTCTGTCTCTTTCTCATGTCATTTTTAAACTTCCTTTTTCCCCCACATTTTTTGTTAGTTTTTTCCTATGTTAGAACTTCTCCTTTGTCTGCTAAAAACTTAATGTGCCCGGAGGAGGTTTCGCATTTCAGAAATAAGTGATCTTATTGCTTTGTATTTGTACTGCAGCAGTGTTAGTAAACATATAGAAATACAGATAAAAACCTTTTGTGTTTGCAGAAAGTACAAACATGTGTGATCACAGATCTGAACAAAATCCTACATTATATTAACTGAGTGAAATTGTTTGTTTGAACTGTGCTATGCCCCGTCTAGCTGTGTCCCAAGAAACAACATGAAAAACACCCATCTTCTCTAAGTCTCAAGCAGCCACAGAGGCAGATAGAGAGATTGCTGAGATTTAACAACTGAGGCGTTTATTTACTATGTGTTTTAAAATACATGAAGCAAGGAATTGACTTTGGGGTGGGCAAAGGCCAAAATAACAAACCAAACAGTTCTAACTAGGAAGGTAGTGAATGTAATCTAAAAAAATCAAAGATACCAAATTTTATATTTCACTGCCCTATCTAACAGAACAAAGAACTCCTGCACACTGTCTTCTGTGCTTGCAATTAGAGGAGATTTATTGGGAATAACATTTCGGTACACAGACCTTCATCAGTTATTTCACAAGACAAAAGGTGAAACCATCTTAAATAGGTTGGTTGACCCACATGGACCAATCAGGTCACAGAACAAAATGACATCACTCATTTAATCAAGCATCATACAGAATCACATCATGGCTCTCTACGCTGACAGTATAAATAGACAGAGAAAAACAAAATGAATGGAATACATGGCTTAAAATGCACACAGTCACAACAAAGAAAAGCTACCATTCAAAAGATAAACATAAACAGTATTTTAATCTATTTGAATCTGGTTGGAACTTGAAAAAAATCTGATTGGAGCATGAAAAACCTGTCTCCTAGAATCTGTCCCTAGACAAGAAAGGATATATATATATATATGAAGACAGCAATGTCTTCACAGCAGAATGACATCACTCACATAGTCAAGCATCATACAAAATCATATCCTGGCTCTCTATGCCAATAGTATAGACAAAGAAACATAAAATGCAATGCACATTATACATAGCTTAAAGTTCTGCTCCTTGACTTCCCTAACTGAAAAATAACAAGAGAAAACAAGATCAACAGTAATGACAGCCCACCCCTACAAACTCCAAGTGAACAAGTGTGGTTTGTTTGGGAGGAGATGTGCAGCTCCATGCAGCACTGCACTGCCATCTTGGCTCTTAGAGTCAAATGGAATCAGTAAGGAGCCAACCAACTGCAGGTGCTGGAAGACATTGAACTGATCACCACCGCAAGATGGTATACACCATTTGCATACATTCTCACTCATGCACACACCTGTCACGCACATTCATTCACATACTTAGGGCAAGAACAGAGTTTGTAAAAAATATCAGAATAAAAGCGCAAATGCGCAAAAGTCTTTGTTTTACCCCAATGAGTTAAATTCACCTAATTTACCTAATAGGTCTTATTATGCTAAACCAAATTATGACATCTAAATATGTGAAAACCAAAAATCATGTTTGGTCTGGAGCCAACATGTACTAGACATTGCCATAGCGATGATCTTCCTTCTTCTCTCCTTTTTGTTCTTTTCTTTCTTTTTCTCATTTTTTTCCTGTCCATCTCTCAGCATTCATTACTGACATCATGTGCAGCTGCTAGTCATTTATTAGTCTCCCATCAGCCATTCATTTTCTAGCTGTTGGATTCCAGACGGTGCATTATGGAGAAGAGAATTCTGTTCAATTAATGACCCATGGATTTCAGCTCATGTATGTGATGGACACCATGAGGTATTTCAAGGATTAGGATTACAGTCAGTTATTCAGTATATTTTGAACTACGTCAAATCCAATTTGTTCTTGACATTTTCAATGGATGTCTTGCAGCCACATGATATCTCATTTTGTGCAAAAGTTTTATAATTTAATTTCAGAGTTATCTCTCTGACTATTCCTGCCTGTTGAAATAACCCTCAGGCCTGGTTAAACATGAATTTTGTTTTAAATGCCTTAGTTGCATTGGGTATGTGTTAATTTATGCATAATTTATCTTGTACAAAGCAATCATAATGTCACTTTGATAAAAAAAAAAGAAAGAAAAAAAAAGAAAATGGTTGGTTGCTACTTTGTACTGCTCTGGGACACTTAATTCTAAAGCACATGCTGATCCATACAGATATACACTTAAAAACATAATGAATAAATAAATAAATAGATGACTTTATGTAATATCAAGAGCGGTTTGGAGCAGCTTTTTCAAGAAAATGGCTTTATATGTTTTTATTGCTTTCTTTTTTTTTGCTTTTTGCTTTTTTTTGCATTTTTTGCAAAGTTTGCTGAAACTAATATTTTTATATTCATGTATGTGTTAATCTATGGTGATTGATGAAAAATGACAGTGTAGGTTGGATTTCTTTGGAAGTTCTTGATGTAAAGGGTTGAATTTTGGCTTATTGGTTGGTAGCCTCTCCACTGAGAAATAACTAAAAGTGCAATAAAGTGCAACATAGTTGCCCTGCTCTTATCTGATTATATTTGTATTCATGTGCAGACTGTGCCCAGTGTGTACACAGCGGAGAGAGATGGTATGAAAGAGAAAAATATAGCAGTGGAGAGATGGAAGGATGTGAGAGCAAAGAGGAGAGAGAAAGAGAGAGAAGATAAAAAAAGAGATGAGATATTATATATATTTTTTTTATTTTCTAGAGCTGTCTGTGTTCACAGTTGTTGCTAAATGCAATTGCACATTTGGTTTCTGTTTCTGTGATTATAACCTTGGCCTATATTTATTAGGCCTACATTATTTCAAAGGAGGCAACCTAATGTTCTCATTTCGCTGTTTGCTAGTTTATTTCTGAAAAATAAAGAAAAAATGATAGATAGTCATAATGTGAGAATCTGTTTTTTTGAAACTTCCAGAGGACAAAGTATGGACAGGGATGGAGGGGGACTGTTGTGCTAATATTGTGACTGAATGACTTAATTTTTATCCCAATACATCCCTGCATTTAAATCACTTTTGAACAAAAAAAATGGTGATGACAATTAAAAGGAGATTGTATATTCTAGATGTTTATTATGCAACACAGTTGTAGTGAATTACATTAAAAGCTACTGTAGGGTCTGTGCCTGGTCAATGCACAGTGTGTGTGCACATGTTTATCTGTTTATCTGTGTGAAAACCTAAACCTCTGTAAAACCTCTGTAAGCTGTTTTCCCCCTTTTGTTTCCTGCTGTTTCACAGACACAGCTAGAAGCTATGGCCCCCATACTGCCTTTATTATCTCTGTCTTCTCTCTCTCTCTCTCCCTGTCCCATCCTCTCCTTTTCTTTTTTCTTTCTGTTTTCTGCCTTTCTCTCTGGTCCATGCTGTTTCGTACTCTACTCTAATTTCCACTAACAGAAATCGGAGAGAGTAGAGACAGATAAAACCTGAGCTTGAAAAAGCAGGGTAGAGAAGTAGAGGATGATGGAAGGATGTTGATGGAGGGTGCCTTTGAAAGGGCTGGAAAGGCCAACAGATATCATGGAGTCACACTGAGGAGAAATATGATATGAATCCCGCTGCGCTGTTTTCTCTCTCTTTCTTGCACACACCCACTCTCTCTTCCTCCCTGTATATATTTTCTCATCCTTCTTTGCGGTCTGAAAAGGAAAGTCAGCTTAAGTGCAGAAATGGTGTTCATTTGATCTCTCGGATCAAAATAGAAGACAGCAAAAGTTTAAATAATGCATCAAAAGTTAAAACATAAACATAAATGATGCCTATAACCATATATTTATAGGTTATAGATCTATGAGGATTAATAAATTCAGCTTTTTTTCTGGTCATAGGATAGAAAAGGACTGAAAAACTGAATGGGTTGGAGAGAGTTATTAGGTGATAGCAAGGGTGAAGTAAAGAAGGTTGGAATATTTAATGTTCAAAAGTGACAGCCCTAATAAGATGTTATGAACATTTTCTGTATAATGGATGGAAAGTGTAGCTATATTTGAGTTTCATGACAGCCCAATAAATTACTTAGAATCTATTCACATGGAGCCTCATCTGGAGGGCAGGCAAGCCAGGTGAAGATCATAGGCAAGGATGGTCGGAGGGTGGGAGGAGCTGGGAGGGTGGGAGGAGCGGGCAGGGGGCAGAAGGATGGTTTAGGGGTTAGTGAGGTCAGCTTACAATTGGAGGGAACAAGCCTGATTCCCTAAGCAGCTCCACTGCCTGTCACAATATCCTTGACAAACATAGCTAACTTGACTTACTGCTAGGTCGCCACGCCAGCTGTGGCCCCAGCCTGTGCCCTAGCCAAAGCAGGGAATAGGAGTATTTTTAAAAAGTACATGACCAGGGTTTTCCCTGCCTATCTAACTCAAAGGTGGTACACCTTCGTATTACTGGCTGCCACCTTTGTTGAAAATTCCAGCATGTGATGTTTTTGGAAAAAAAAAAGGTGGAACTCAATTGCGAGGCTAGAGTAGCACCTGGACAATCTACAGCAAACACACGTTAGAGCTATCTTTTAATTCATCTTAAAAAAAAAGCAGCAGTGGCAAGCATGTTTTGATTTTATGACCAAGTAATTACCTTTGTGAGATGAATGTGAAGTATATTGTGAACTTTCTATGCTATCAAGCAGAGACTAATGTTAGCGAAGCAGAGCAGCAAACTCCTACAGTAACAAACTAAATGCTCATGACCAACACACACTGCAGCATTAAACAATTTAACTTAAGCACACAACACTCTAAAGGTGTGTGCACAAACAAACGTGTACACTCCAACATGCATATTCTCCAACCTTTGCCTCAAAAAAAAAAAAAAAAAAATCCAGGGGAAACCCTGATAATACAACCTGCCACCCTCCAGATGGGGACTTTGATACAATAGCATTATTAGCAGTGATATTTGCTAAAACATGTGTAGCGTATCTCCATCTAAATGACTGTGACTTTAAGGTAAGAACTAACATAATTTGTCTGGATTGCATATCTTATTGAGAAGGGCATTTCCAATGTTTGCTTAAGCAACATGCATACAACCTCAGTATATCTCCATTAGCCTTGAAGTGTGCTAATGACATATTGTGTACTAGGTTACTTACTTCGTCTCCATTAGTCAAAGTGTGAATTGTTATTAGTCTGCTAGCACTGACCTGTGACTTCACATCTAGACATGCATGCACACACACACACGTACATTATCGACACACACAGTATTGGCTTGGGTGATTTGTGACCTCTTTCCCTCCTTTGCTGCCATCTCACTTGTATTGATTTCTTCTTGTCTTTTCCTTTGGCTCTCCTTCTTTCTCTTCCTCCTAATGTTTCTCTTCTTTCTCCTTCTTCTTCTGCTTGTTCTTCTTCTTTCTGGCATCACTCCCACTCTCTTCCACTTTTGTTTCTTTAGCTCCCCTCGTTCTTCCATGTTTCATCTATTTCTTTCACTTTCTCTATCTCCTGCTCTTGGATTGTCCAATCTCAATTATTAACAACCACCATGATTTGTAAGGAGGTCAATTAGCTTCTGTGTCAGTGAATCCTAATATGCAAGACAGCAGTGTGTTTGTGTGTCTGTATCAATTTTGTGTATACAACTGTGTTTGTGCGTGCTCATGTGTATTTTTGACTTTGTCTGTGTGTGTGAAAGATAATAGTTTATTTTGTGCGAAATTGTGTATGTATCTGAAAATACAGCTCAGTTCGTGTACGCTTTATTTTTTATTGTTTGATTGTCTGTTTGAGGGCGTGCTGGTGTGTGTGTGTGTGTTTGTGTGTGTTTTGTGTTTGTGTAAAATTGTCTGAGTTTGGTTGCAGTTCCCTGTAGACTTTCGTGTCCTGGAATGTCCCGGTTCACTGCCTCTTTAGAGCTACTGGAGGACAAAACAGTGCACGCTGAATGACATTCACATATGTTATGTGCACACCCACAGACACACACACATAAGTGGTATTCAAACATGGACCAGGAGGGACTGTGATGATCAATCAATGTCAGAGTGGAAGCCATTAAGAGAGTGCACCCATACACACACATGAATGTGTACACACAGTCTACTATGTGCATTGCGAGTGTTGGTCACAGACCAGTGACTCTGTTCTGTCGATGTCCTGGATGATTTCCCTCTGTAGGTGAAGAACTCAGTCAAACCTTGCTCACTCTCTCTCTGACAATGTTTCTCATTCTGTTGTCATCATCCTTTTTCTTTCTCTTTTTCTCCTTTCTGTCTTGTCTTTTTTTATAATACTAATGTAATAATTCATGAAGGGCTCTCAGGTAATGTAACATGTCACGTCTTCAGCTCTTGAGTACTGGCTGAAGAGCGCCAACTGCATTTCTAAATGTATGACTCAACCGACTAAGCTAAGTTGAACTGTGTGATTTCGGTTTTGCATATTTATGACCGGTATAACTGTTAGATTTGATCAAATTTGTGTTCACTTATTTCCATCTATTTTACATAATAGCTTACATGCAGTGTACATCTTGTTATTACAAGCTACAGATATGACCTCATTTTGTGTTTTGATTATTGTTGTGGAGAGTCATGAGTCCATAAATCTCCCAAAGGTGTTCAACTGAGTTAAAATCAGGTGAATGTGAAGACTAGAGCATGTGATTTACATAATTTCCATTCTCATCAATCCATTCAGTGACCCCTAATACCCTTTATTTTTTGGCAGATTTTGCCATTTGTTGCCCATCTTACATTACATAACATTAGTTGCTTTAAAGTATGCAATTATTGAGCTAACAAAACCAAAACTAACTATTTAAGCAGGTGTGTTGAAACCTAGGTCATCACACCGTTAAGTTTCACAAAAATGTTAGAAAATTTGCCTATACTCATGAAACATAATATATTTGGTAATTAGCTTAAGCAAATTAGTTTTGGAATTCATCACATTAATAGAGTGTAAATATAGCTGACAAAGTTGGTAAGGGGTCAGCAGTTACAGCTACATAGGCTGAATTAATCTTTTGTGGCAAATTGTATTTTCTCTTGCAGGTCCTTCATAGGGAGGTCCTGGTGCTAGGTCACTTACTGAACAGCACCCTGTAGTTAGATAGCATTCATCGGTTTACACACACTGAAGCGTGTGTTTTACCCAATGAATGCTATCAAAAAGATGCTTGCAAAAAGCAGAGGCTTGAACTTGTGTGTCTCTTGATAATATCTTAGTATATCTAATTCTGGCCCCCAAGGTAAACGGTACATCAAGTAAAAAGAAAGCAAAAAGTCTTGTTTTTGTTGTTTTCCCTCCAATCATCCAACATATATGTTTATGCTATCTCTATTCTATTCAAACTCTTTTTAAAGCACAAATTGAAGGAACTTACATGATTACATTTCACTGTGATTGTATCTTATATGATGACATGACCTGATTGATTGATTGATTACAACCAGGAGACAACACAATAATAGGAAAACACTGTAATATAATGCATAAAACAATATCAGTAAACTGCTCTATAACCAACAAATATGAAATGTTATGCGCTTCACAGATGTAGTATTTGTGGCAGGGCTGTTCATGTTATTGTGTCCACCCACTGGATGTTTCTATTCTGACCTCATGTCTTTGTTTTTTGTCGGGCTTTCTCTCTCTGTGGTGCTGATGAAATAATAATAACCAGTGTTGACTTTTTCTGTATCCTCAGTTTCTTTTCCCTAAAGGCCTGTCTGTTTGACCTGTCACTGATCACATTTAAACACCACAAAGCTTTTGAGTGCTTTTTTCCCCTGTTCCCTTATCTCTTTCGTTTTCTAAACCATTTAGCCTCAAACCCCCGTCTCTGTTTTCATGTCTGTCCCTGACTCGCTGGCTTCCTTCTGAATGTGTTTCTCTCTAGCATTTTTTTTCTACGTCTGGTTCATTTGATTCAAAGAAATCAAGACTTTATACTGTCTGTGCCATTACTGTTTTTTTTCCTGCTTTCTTCATCTATTCTGTCAAAGCACAGTGGGGAATAGAGAGACATAGGGAAATGGAGGAACATATGAAAGAGACAGACAGATTTGGTTTAACAGTTAATGTGGTGAAATGGCAGGAACCATCAACACCAAAATATTTTGTCTAACCTGGACAAGAATTGTAACTAAATGGATATTTTTGAAATATTGTTCAAATTTGAAAAACTTGTAATTAGATGTTTGACATTGAAATAAATTAACATAATGTCTTGTGTACCAACATAAATTTGTAGTTGTTACTAATGAAGAACTAATCCAGTTAATTAGAACAAACCCATTAATTTTGTGTTTATTGCAGGTTTAGTAATTGACTCAGCTTTTGTCTGCTTATTGTTACGCTGGTGTAAATTCGTGTTTAGGAAACATGCTTTTCTGCTTTCCTTATTACCTCTGTGAAAAAGCCGCCTATCATCATCTGGGGTGGCTGTGGTTCAGGAGGTAGAGCGAGTTGTCTACTAATCAGAAGATCGGTGGTTCAATCCACGGTTCCTCCAGTGCACAAATTGTCCTTGGGCAACATACTGAACCCCAAGTTGCTCCCATAGGCTGTGCAATTGGTGTGTGTGTGTGTGTGTAAATAAGCATTAGAACTCCTAATGAGCAGTTTGGCCCCTTGCATGGCAGCCTCTGCGATCAGTGTATGAATGTGTGTGTGAATGGTGATCATTGGCATGTGGTGTTAAGCGCTGTGAGTGGTCGAAAGACTAGAAAGGCACTGTATAAATGCAGTCCATTTACCATTTACCATCTGTTTGATAACTTGCAAAACTCCTGTCTGCAAGTTTCTGCTGGCACATCATTTTTATTTGAACTCAACAAAACAAAATTCTCCAAACTTGTGCTGGATGTTACATTTAAAGGACAATTCAGTTCCAGTTCCTACTGGATATGCTAACAATTTATCAAGCAGGTTAATTGTAGAGATACAGGCATATGGAAGCTCTACTGATAGCATTACAGTGGAGTTGGAATGCAACATAAGGTGACAGGTTTAACTGTTGTCACTAATTATGTCACAGCATCTGAAAATGAAAGTAATGATTAATGCAAAGTTATCATCCAGACCTTTCTGTTCGAAGCATTTTGGAGAGCTATTTTCAAGTTTAAATCTGCTGTAAACCTACGCTACATGCTATATGAAACATTGCATTGCCCCCAAATCTGGATTTTATGTGCATGTGTACTTCCAGGTCCCATTTGTATATATATATGTAATATATAAATAAAAGTCCAGACCTGTCAAAGCACATCCACCCACTCTTGTACTTTTACTCCCCAGCTGACAAGTAAACTTCGTTATAAGAACTGAAACTCTAGGACTAAGAGAAATATTCAGAGTTGTGCACAGTTTTGTGATTGATAGAAATGTTTGTGACAGTATCCACTTGGCTTGATAGTTGTCTTCCATTTTTTATCTACTTCTTTCCCCTCACCTCCCTCAACTGGCAACAGCGGTTTTGTTGATATGAAGTACTGTCATGCTACAGAGACCTAAAATTCCATGCTTGTCTTCTCATAACAGAATGATGTTAATGCTCTAAGCACTGCATCTAAACAAAATAAGACACAGAGTGATCTGGGACTTTTTTAAGCCTTTGGTAATTCAGTTGCTTTCTGCCCAGCAACACTAGCTTTGTGAGCTTTGCATAAGCAAACAATGGGAACTACTTGGGTTTCATCAATTACTACAGATCGAGTGACAATAGTCTTTATTTCCTTTATGTATATCCCTACCTTTTTTTGCTTGACACAACACTGAAGGGAAACAAGGGAATCCGTTTCATGCTGGATTTAGGAAGCTGTGCAATTTGATGCACTGTATTCAAAAGTTTGGGATTCTTTTTTTGTTGTTGTTGTCAATTTTCATACTTACTTTAAGACCCCAACTGCCATGAAAAAGGAGGAACTCATGAAAAGTGCCATGGAGAGTAAATAATTACACCCATAATTGCCAGAAAAACATATTTTTTGTTTATTGCTGTAGTACCATAATGAGCTTTCAATCAGACAAATATGTGTACACAAAAATAAATAGGAATAGTAGCACAAAGCTGGAAAGGTTTATGCTGCAACTGGAAATATTTTGTGTATGTTTTATTATTGTAGTCAGTACATTGAGACTCATGCATGAGAGAACATGCTGTATAGTGACCGTTTATTCTTACTGTGCAAATGTGTCTGAATTTCACAAATAGTGGAAACCAACATATTTATGCTTATTTCAGTTCCAGCTTCAGTTACACCTGGGATTCAACCAGTATGGATAAAAGGATCACCATGAGGAATGCTATTCATCCCTCTGCACTGCTTTGACAGGGATACTTTCCTGTATTTGATTAAGTATTTTCTAGTATTTAGTGATTGGTTAAAATAACAACCTCTGGATCTTGTTTTGACTTGATAGATCATTGTCAGGTCAGTGTCCACACTCAGCCAGCTAAATTGAAATATCATATTTTCCACTCTATTGGGGTCGTCCATACGCATGAAGCCAGCAGTGTCAGATTGTTGTATCTTCTTCAACACATTTTTATCATTGCAACCATTCATTATTTTTTCCTGCTGCGAAAACAATTCAACTTCCCCAGGTGTTCTCTGTTACGCTGCATATGTCCTGTTGTTGTTTTTTAAAATTCTGTCTGTTTTTGTCAAACCCCTGTGATGCTTCCTTCAATATTATTTGTCCACTAACTAACATTGCCCTGTTTCCTTCCATGCAATACCAGTGCGTTGCATGGTATTGCATGGTTTACCCCTGGCATCCCTAACTCTGCTGTGTTATTTCAGGATCAGCATGTTGCAGCAATATATTGTCATTGTCAGCATGTGATTCAGATTTTTACATCTCCTATTCTGAACAAGCAGAGTAGCACACAGGGAAGAACCATGTGCTTACTTGTGTGTATTTTTCATTTGTATTCAAAAAGGAGAAAAATACTGGAGAGACCTCCAGCTTTTCTTTTTAAGTCTAATGTTTTGTGGAATTTGATTCACCTCAACACAAAGTCCGTTACCTAAAATAAATTCCTAAAAAACTGTCATGTAATCCCGATATATATATATATATATATATATATATATATATATATATATATATATATATATATATATATATATATCAATGTTTGATAAATTGTACTTTAGAAATGAAGGATTTAATTGTAGCTCAATCCTAATAAGTTATAATTTATTACTATATAACCCACACCAATAACACATTTATTTTAGACTTATAGACTAATAGTACATCTTTAGAAATTATGTACTGTGCTTTCACTGGAACCACTTCCAGACAGGTTAGAAGTGTAAAAAAAAACCAAAAACATTTTGCAAGTGTGAGGTGTTAAACGTGAGGTAGCTATATATATATTAAGGCGTGCATCATAAGAACAACATAGAGATAAAACTACTGCAGCTTTCTTCAGTGTTCTGCCAGGAGAACGTTGCCTCTTTTGCTACATAATTCAGCTTCAGTTTTTCAGTCAGAATACCTGAGGTGCAACTGCTGTCCCACATGCTGCAGTATTATTCTCTAAGCAATAAATATTGTAGAGCAGGTGAGAGTGCAGACTAATATTTGTAGTTTGAACTGTTTTCCAGAATGATCTGTAGGTTAGGTAATGTCAGCATTGGTAGACATGACAGTTCGTGGTCTGAGGTTCTTTATTTATAAAAATATAAAAAACTGTTTGTATATTTTTTTCTGATGCAAAATATACAACATAGCTATCAGCTAACACTTGAACTGCTCCTGTAATTTAATAATGTTTTACTGCTAATGGTTTTTGACCTCCAGTTTAATAAACTGTGTATACAGTGACACTTTAAATGTGCATGTTTTTTTTGTTGTTTTTTTTTGTCCTCAGCACAAGCTTCCTTGTCACTTCTCACTGTGTCCTCAAATCCCACGGACCTATTCATGTACCATCCTGTATGCTTACTTTGCATTTGTTTGAGTTCATTTGCTGTAACTAGCTGTCTGCCTCATTTGAACCATTCACTTTAATTGCCCTAACTTTCCTCATTACTTCAGCAGTAGCATGCTCACTGGTTTTTACCTCCTCCCTATCCCCTTTTGCCCTTTTTGTCCTCATGTTGTGTTTTTTGCTCATTGCAACTGCCTGCCCACTAGTTCTCTCTGCTTTGGTCCTGGGTTGCTTGCTGGTTATAATTGCCTCTTTAGCTGCCATTTTCCTAGACTATACCTTTCCTGCTGTGTCTCCTGCTCTTTCATTTTAAGCTGTGAAGGCATAACAATCTCCCTTGTTTGCTAGTTTGCTCAAGCGCTGGTATTCACACTAGTTTTTAGACTGTCTTTGCTCTTTGCCCTCATGGCTCATAGCACTCTCCCCTTACTGGCTATTATTCCCTGTTTTGGTAGCAGTACCTTTCATAAGCTTTTTTACTTTCTTCTTCCTCCTTTGTGCCATCAGTACTATTTGAATTGCCACATCAAAGTTTAGTCTTTACTTTTATATCTTCATGTCCCTTTTTTTATCAGTCTTGATTTTTTTTCTAACTCAAAAGGCACATCTTCCCATCTCCGGTTAGCTGCCACAGAGTCCTCATAAGTAATAGGCCCAAGTCAGATTTGTGGAGCCCCATAGAGATGGTTGCTCGGGTCTTTGTAACACTGTTGAACCTGGAATAAACTGCCAAGAATTTTTCTCATAACATTTTGCCCATCTCCTCCCCAGTCCCCATACTTTTACCTAAAACCCATTTTTATCTCCTTCCCCTTTTCCTTTTCGTTTGACATTTCATTGCCCTCTTCCACCTTTTATTCTGTCATCCTCTTTTTTTCTTCTCACCGAGCCTCTGTCATGTTGCTCTATATTACTTCCACCAGTCTTCCTCATTTCACTCTTCTCTTTCTTTCCTCTGTTTTTAACCTTCCTTCATTTCTTCCTCCTTCTTTTATTCTTCATTATTCCTTTCCTTTGCCGCACACCTCTTTCCTACATGTCTTACATATTTTCATCCCGTGCTTCTTCCTTGCTCCTCTATTTCCTCTTTCCTCTGCAGCCCTCCCCTATCTGTGCTCCCTTTACAGTCCTATCAGTGGGGTGCAGCTATTTAAACCTCACACTTATTCTATACATGGAGCTGCTTTCAAAACACCAAAGAAAAGAGGGAATTGGAGAGTGGGCTGAGATAAGTGGTAGAAGTGCAAAAGAACAATCTCAAAGTTTACATTAAATCCAGAGTGAATCTATTCAGTGAAATGACCCGAGTTTGTAAACGGCAGCAGATATTGTATGATTATCCCTGCCTCTATTTACTTGCTAAGATATTTACTGTGCACTGCTTTAACTTTTGCTTCCTTGGCTAACATAAAAGCTGCATCACCAGAGTAGCAGCTTCAATAGGCTTAAGCTTTCGCTTTTTTTTTAGGAGTATCAGCGGCTCACTGTAAAAACTTGAAATTGTGACTCAGTCACCTATTTTTGGAGCCTGTTTTTGCTTGCATTAAAATATCAACAAATAGCTTATCGTAAATGATGCAACAGTGCCGTTTCCTTTTGTTTGCAGGTCTGGTGGTGAGAGAAGCCAGCATAGAAATAACACGGCAGCAAGTCGAGGAGCTGTTCGGTCCAGAAGATTACTGGTGTCAATGCGTGGCCTGGAGCTCTGCTGGAACCACCAAAAGCCGCAAGGCACATGTGCGCATTGCATGTAAGTACAACCAAGAAAGTAAAGCATGCATACAACATACTCACTTGTACATGAAGACCGACAACATCATAAATAAATGCAACTTTGTCTTTGCCACTTTCTCAAGTCAAAAATATAATTCAGCACGTTTACTCAGTTGTACCTACACTCATATGTACAAACACACATACACACCAAGACTGACAGAAGGCTGAAAAGAAAATCCTCTCCTAAATCATAAATAGGTACATTTTTTTATCATCCAAAGGGCTGGTTAAAGATAAAATCCTTAAGATTTCAATCCTCCTTGATTTGGCACTTGTGTTTTTTTAACATTCATTTTAAGTTTTTTAACATTTTAAAACTAAAGGTCCCAAAATTCTTGGGGCAGCAAACACTTGTTGAGCAGGGGAGCAACTGGTATATTTACAGTGCAGCTATACATTTCTTTTTGTTTGTTTTTTTTTGGTCAGTCAGTAATTTGTTTCCCCTCATCTTTTAATGAACAATCACAATCTGACTTAATGCTACACACAGCACTGGTGGCTTTCCACACAACAGCAGTGCACAGTAAAAGGAGTTAGTTGCTGAAGAATTGGAGGTGTATGTGTCTTCATCAACATGTCACTGTGGCTGCTCCTTCTTATTGCATGATACCCTGCTATATCTAGAACTGATCCACTGACAAGTGTTATTTTTCTGTAAACACCATTTTTGATGATAGCACTAACCTTGGCACCCTGTGCTTCACTGGTTGAATATTTATAATGTGAACGTTAGCAGTAACTTAATTCAGCTCTGATACAACTGTAGGAGAATAAATAGTAAATGGCAAAGCTGTTATCAATGTAAAAAACTCTGGGTTATATGCAATGTTTCCTGTGAATCCCTTGTGTGTGTGTGAAGGCAATTTGAATCCAGTGCAGGAATGGTGGATTCTGCCACAAACAATGAAAATATTTTTAAAAAAATAGGATTTGATTTCATGAAAAAATGACTTAAACTATATATTTTGATTACTTTTGATGTGGAAAGGTGCATAACTGTCATGCACTGTAAATTTTTCATCCAAACTTTAAAGGCTCATTGGGGGAAAAAAAAGGATTCCGGTCGAACTTTCAAATTGTTTTTACACTGAATGATGCATGATGGAGAACTTTTCTAAGCAGAGACTTAGCTATATAACTTCAATCTACCATCAGTAGCTTCCTGTTATGGTCTGGTGAAGAATTTAATAAGACAACTGGGAGTCTGACTATAAGGTCACCAGAAGAGCACAGACTCAATATCACTCTAGCAGACAGTGTTACCATGGCATGTAACACTACGTACATAATCACATGGGAAAATCATTTCAGGATTGTAAGACCACAACCACAGCCTGGGGGAAAAGAAAAAGGTTGAATCCTGTCATGAGTGATGGTCACTTTACGGTTCTGAAGCAACTGTGTAGCAAGGGAGTTGAGATGATTGATAGAAATCACCTAAAAAGCTTTGTTTGTTCTTTCAACATAAGCCTCATATAACCGAATGGATTGTTCTTTCAAAGCTCCTTTCACTGGCCTGAGAGTTAAACCCACAATAGTAGTTTTCCAAGCATCATTGCTCTGGTCAGTTCAGCCATATAAGACAACTGGGACTTGTCTGACTGCTCAGGTTATAGAAAGGTCAACCAGAAAAGAAATACCAATAACAAAATCTACCCAACCTCCCCGGTTTGCCTGGCTTGGCAGTGAGGCTCTGCTTGAGTGAACTCTCAAAAGGACAACTGAGGGCTTTGATAGAGTCCATTCATGAGACACACAGAACAAACTGCACACATCCTCACATGTAGTACTTTAACAGACAGTATCACTGTAACAGACACACAACCTGGAAATCTTCTTTTCCCAAGTTGCTCCTTGTGGCTATGCAGGAGGAAATCCATCATTTTGACCCTTATTTTTTCACTTCAGTTTATTTTATTTGGCAGTAAATATGTCTTGCATTTTCACTTTTGCAGGCCTTGGTTGCTTTATTTATTTACTTACTCACTGAGGCACATTTATTTATTAGTTTATTTAAATAGTAAACGGAAGCTATCACATACATATTTTGTTTAGGTGTTAAATCTTGGAGGAAAAAAAAGCATGGAACAAAATAATTAAATTGCTGATCCCATTATAAAAACAAACCTACATTTAAACATTACATTTAAATGTTATACATTGCTTAAAGTGCAGAGGTAACACAGTGGGCCTATAATATATATTAGTTCACAGAGCAATAATACATAATTTTAAGTCGAGACTTTTATGCTGCATATAAATTAATGGGAAGTTAATGGGAAAATGAATTCTAAGAAATACTTTATGATCACAGTTGTGTAGCAGTACCTGAGCAACATATTTCTCAGTTAATTTGTGAGCTTTAAAACATTTTGAATGTAGCACAGAGTACTCTCTGCATTGCTTTGGCAAGTGAGGATGGTTTTCTGTCTGTCAGCAGAGAGTTAGTGACACAGTCAGAAATATCCTTCTTAGCTCTGCTAATAACATTCTCGAATGGAATGGGCCCTCCTTGGGGTGCAATAAAAGCTGGGTAATGTGCTGTTTTTGGCTTACACTATAGGGCTGATGCATGCTGAGAGACAGATGCAGGCAAGCATACGTATACAGGCATCTGAGACTCACAGAGGCAAGCGTGAATATAGACACCAACAGCACAGAAATGCATGCAGAGAACTGAAGGCCACATTCTTCTGTGACTTACCTTTTCAGCATGGTAGTCAATATATGAAGGTATAGCTGGGTTGAGTGTGCACATTAATGTGTATATACTATATATACATATGTTTGTGTGTGTGAGAGACAGAGTGTGCCTGCATCACTCCATGATATATCCTTGCCATTAATAGGATGATGCATTTCCAGCCCACAGTAAGAAGTGCCATGTCAGTCACAGTTAATCTTAGCTCAACTACCACAGTTATAAATTGACCTTCATTTTCCTGTTTTAACTTCTTTATTTTTTGTTTTGTCTAAAGTTTTGCATTTTAACATTTTGTATTTTATGGGCCCTAATCCAATTTGTTAATGTATACTGTGCTTCTACTATCTCTACTACTATCACTGATAAACTAAAATAATTTTGTGTATACTGTTATTTACATATTTTCAACTTTTCAAGGGCTGCCCAGTTTTTTAAATATATGACAGCCAATCTTATACACTGAATCAAAAGTAAATTATCATTCTATTTATCCTGTGTCTTTTTTTTTCTTTTTCTTTTTTTTTTTTTTACCTTTTTTCAATCAACTTCTTCACACACAGTATTTCACACACCTACAGCCTCTGCTGGAGGTTAGGTAGAGGAATGGTGATGGGGGATGCTTCTAAGAAGACTGGAAAGGCCAATAGATATCAGTGAGGAGAGAGATGATAGATATCCCACACTCTCTTTACTTTACTCTCTCTGTTTCTCTTTCTCTTCAGAGCTCTCTCATTTCTATTCTTTTTCTATATCATGTGTATTTTCCCTCTGACTTTGTCTGTCCCTCTGTCCTTCACTTTCTCTCCCTCTCCGTTATAACTGTGATTTTTCCCTTAACCAGATCTGATTACACTCAGCCCCCTCTTGCGATAACCTTTTACTTCAAATCGACCCAACCTCCTGACCTACCCTGCTTTCGGCTCCTATTTGGATCTACTGTTGTGATTAAAATGCTTCCTGGCAGCTAGAGCTTGCTGAGCAAAGTGTCTTTTCTACTACACCGTGCAATAGCAATTCAGCATTTCTGTCCTGCATTCCCATATCATCTTCCCACTCATTTTCCTTTTTCCCCTTTCCCATTGTCTCCTCCTCTTTTAGTTTTTTCTCACTTTGACTATCATGTGCTTATTATTTCATGCTGTCATTCATGCTCTTTTTCTCTACCTTTCTGTTCCATATTTCTGCATCCTTTGGCTGTTTTAATATAACTGTGGAATTAACACTCCAAGGCAGTAACTAAACATGCAGTTTGTAGCTGGATAATGGCAATCAGTGTCGTGGCAGTAAAAGTGTCAAACACACAATCAGAGATATTAAATCTTGGCATGATTTGTTAGTCTTTTGGAGCAGGGCACTTTAGCTGAGTTATGAGTGGTGCAGGCAGCTTAATTCAAGTTTATAAAGCAGGTGAGGCAAACCACACACACACTTACACACTCACTTAAACACGCACAACATTGCATGCACATACACAGGAGTGAGACACAGACACACACACATACACACACACAAATGTGCATGCAGTGTCAGTTATGTTCTTTGGCCCTGGAGCTATCAGGTCAAGTCTTTCTCCTTCAACGGATTAGCAATATGTCAAGGTCACACACACGCACACACACTTACACAAACACACAGACACACACAAATTTCAGATGATGGCAATTTGTTCTGCGATCTTCCACTGAGACATGTGTGTGCATAGCAATCAGGGGTCCAGGCACTCAGTGGCACAGCAACCCAGGCAGCTACTTGTGTCAACTGGAAAATGTCTGTTACTGAATTTATTATATTTTGTTTATGATGCAAATGTCTCAGCTGCATGTATTTGGATTTTCCTTCAATCATGGAAAAATTAGACCAAGGAATACAAGACTCAACAGTGATTTCTTTTGTTAGATTTTAAGCATTGATTAGACCCACACTCCTCTGCATATTACAACATCAGATCCAGCCATGTGTAACCCAGTAAATAGAAACAACAGGAGTGAGTTACCCCACCCCTCTGGTATGAAACTTGCTCATCAGCAGCTTATAAGCCAAATTGCCCCAACAACACAACCACAGTGTACATACATATGTACAGTGTACAACATATTTGACTATAGAAGTTCCATCAATGCATATGAAAACTGGGACAGATATGAAACGAATGGTCCATCCTGTGTGTCCTTTTACACATTCCAAAATACTGTCAGTGGAAAACCTTCAGTTTTTCTCTGGATGACATGGTTTCTGGCTTTGAGAGAGACTTCATGATGGTCACAAACACTGAATAAACATTTTTATAGCAAGAACCCATAGTGTGTGTGTGTGTGTGTGTGTGTGTGTGTGTGTGTGTGTGTGTGTGTGTGTGTGTGTGTGTGTGTGTGTGTGTGTATATGATGTCTCACCATCCCATTAAGCCACTGAGCATTTTCCCAGATGTCAAGAACTGCTTCAGCATACTCTTTAAGTGTTTAAGTGGTAAGCCACAGTGTTGAATTGGTCACACAAAACTGAAGTCACGTTCTAGTGATATACACAACATACAGTATATAAATTCATAGTACTCTTTGTAGTTTTATATAAATATAATGAAAATGTATCTATAATCATATAATGCTTCAGAGAGAAATAAAGAAACTACTCTTATTTAGGCAGGGGGGATTGTCATGTTAAAGCACCCCTGGAGCTACTGAGGTGTCTCCTGAAACCATATGTACTGTATAGGTCAAAGGTAAAAACAATGAAGGCTTAGCAGAATATAACTATTAGAGGTCCTGGGTAAGCCCTTGAGGAATTTTTTGTCCTGAGTCATTTGACAGACCAGGCTCTGGAGAAAACTTTGTGCTCCAGAGTGCCGGTGTTATGTCAGTGAATTGGGTTGTTTACCTTTTCAAAACTTGACTGTGGATGGAAAGACCTTGTCTGATGTCTAGGGTTGATCACAGGTTGTTAAGTGTTAAAATGACAGGGTGGAGAGTTCGGTGAGAGAACTGCTCTGGAGTGGAAAGCGACTCTCTAAAGTCACTTAGAGAAAATGACTCCCTATATAACCACACTGAAAATGACAGCGACATTCAAGGTCAGTCTACTTTCATTTCTTCCATTTCTGATATTTTGGAGCTTTATTGGCATTTGACAACTTACGTATAAGTGCTCAAAGATTGAAGAGACACCCGACCGTACACTGCAGTAACACTAAATACTCTATGACCTTAGAACGCACTCATGTTATGTTGTCATATAAAAAAGAAATATGTGAACATTTTCATTCTTTTGCATATCTATTCCATGTTTCTTGAAAGACAGTTTAAAAACTTAGTGGATGAATTCAAAATTTATGGTTATCAAACTAAATATTACACACAGCACATAAGAAAGTTATTCAATAACTGACAAAATCACAACATCTGATTACTTTCTTCCACAATTTCCCCACATTATCACAGTGTGATGCAACTAAAATCTCATATCCCAATGTAGGTCATTTCATATCTGGATAACAAAACATATCACAAAATAGTTTCTGGTCCGCCCCCACTCCCGTCTGTCCATGTTTTGCACAGATTAAATTACTTTTTCTGGATTTTTACTCACAAAGCTTTTTTGCACTTACAGTAACATAAGGAGCGTAGCTGTCCTCAACTTGAGTACTACACCTATAAATGACAGCAAAACGGAGTAGAGACTGAAATTAGTGCACATAAATTAGGTACATAACATAGATAAACACAGTCTCTGTGTTTTGCTATCATTTATGGTCATTCTAATTTCCTCTGCTCTCTGTTTCAGTGAGGGCAGAGCTGCGTCCTCTGTGTGTGCACAGCATAGCAGAAGAGAGACAGTAATCCAGATTAAGTACTCAGGTTCATGATAACTAAACCTTAATGTTAGTGCAATAAAAACTTTGCAAGTAAAAAGCCAAGAAGAGTAACTTATTAATTTAATCCATGCAAAAGATGGACAGACTCCAACTGATGGAAAATATTGCTGTGAAAAGTGTGATTTGCGACACAATGAAATTAATGGTAGAGCATATATGAAAAGATGTTTTGCTATCATTACACGATATATATTGTCACATTGCACAGGGACTCATTTCATACAGTTTTTCTTTTTTCTTTTAATACATGTATTTTAATTACAATCCATTTACATTTCCTTTTTTCTAATGTTTCTTAAATATAATCTTACCCTCTTGTGTTTCATTATTTTATCAATATGAGTTTTTTGTTTGTTTGTTTGTTTTTATTTTGTTTGTTTTTATTTTGTTTGTTTTTTTTAAGCCAGAGGTCTGATTGTTTCCATTGCATGCCATCATGAAGGAAATTGGATTCCCAAATGATTCTTTCTGAGACTAAAGGAGAGTACTTTCCCCTCTCTTTTCTTCCCAAGCATCTCACATTGCTCTTTATTGCTTGAGCAGCTCCACCAGGGGAAACCGTTATGATTTGGCATGGGTAGCATGCAGGCAGAGACACCCATTTTGGATAATTGCTCTGAAATGTGCTTATGCAGAGGTGCCTGAGGCAACAAACTAACCACAAACATAATAACAGTTTTAGTTGAGCAGTGGAAGAAGAAGTTTTAGGACAGAGGGGAAGGAGGCAGAGAGAGATGGAGAGGGAGGGATATGAGGAAGCTGAGAGAGAGGGAAAGATGAGTTTATGCAAGAAGAGGTTATTTTTGAGAATATATATATATATATATATATATACCGAAGAATACTTTGCAAGTCTGCCCTCTGTACTTTTCAACCCTGCTGTAGTTCTAAAAAGTTGTTTGAGTTTTTCTATGCTTTTTTTATATTTATGAAGCTGGATAACATTATCTGCAGTTTGGGAGTAAAGTGGGGTCAGTGATTTGATATGACATAGCTGTCCTTCCTCTCCTGTGCACATATTTCCCTTGGGCACATATTTGCACACATACACAAAAACACACACCTACAATCCATGGTCCCTTGGTATCATGAACGCAATGTCACGTTCCCTCGTTCTATAAAACACACATTCTTGCGCACACAGACGCTCCTGCTGCCAAACTGCTAAATTTGTGTCTGTGATAGCTTCCTAAGCTTTGCACTGTGTGTGACTATGTATGTGTGTGTGTGTTGTCTGTTCCTCCCCAGAGCAGTTTGCTTTAATCTCCTTTAATTTCATTCTCAATCTTTATGGAAATCAACTCTCACAGCCAACTCCTCATTTCACCATCTCCCTTACTAATTAAGACTAGGAAATTGTTCCTGGAATTGGCTGTCATGAGAGAAGTGTGTCTCATCCCTCAATCACTTCCTCAGTTTTTCCTTGTGCAGTTGTTTTTTTGTGCATTTGTGGTTATGTGTCTGTTGAGTATCTGTGTGTCTGTGTGAGTATCTGTTCACGGTTGATTTGTGCATCTGTGTTGTAGCTGCTGTTTTGTCTCAATCTCCTGTGTATTTTGCTCCTCCCTGTGACTGTATCTTTCTACTTCGCTGTCTTTCTCTCTTTGTCTTTCAGTATTTGTCCATGTATGTATGTGTGTCTCTGTATTTTGTGGGTAGCCATGTGGTGGATTTAGGGCTAAAGCTTTGGGTGATTACTCCCATAATAAACCATCATGCTCTGTTCAGGCTGTCATCCCCCACAGGAATTGATTATGAAGTTATCATTCTGCCTCAGCAACACTCTGTGTCCTCGCATAACTCCCTTAAGCAATATAACTCTACACACAGGATCTGATAATGAGTAGTTTTATATTGTAAGCAATTTAGGTGGTAAGTTCTTCTGGAGAATTTCGGAAAATCTTAAAGGCTTCGTCAAGGGTGTATCTCTAGAAAGCAGACATGATAACCTCTAATGCTTTTTTCACACAAATGGATTAAAAAGTGGCAGGCTGTCTCTTACCTCTTATGAGTCTGTAGCTTATTTTCTGATTTTCAACTTGAGTGCAGTGTAGCTTCTAGCTTTACATTGTGTTTACTTTGCAATCTATGTTACTGAAACAATATACAACAATGACACACAAGCTGGCAAGATATATTAACATTGCACTGACTTACATTTTAAGTATCTAGAAATTAAGCAACTTGCTGAATACCAGAAAATGACTTTTTAGAGATGACTTTATATGTCATTTGTCATTTGTTTTGTACTGCACATCTCACTTTGATACACAATATTAGCATGTCTGAACTTCCTGCTGTTCACCATCAAAATATACAATACACCCAATATATGTATGACAGATGTAGTATAAACAAAAAGTCAGATGCCTGCGGTGTATTCAGGCAAAACTACATGCCAATCTATGGCAATAGAAGATAAGCAAGTTCAAGATCATTTATCAGCCACTCAGAAATTTTGCACACTTGTTTGTGATTTTTTTTTCTCTGACAAGCATACTACTATCCAATTTCAATCCAAAGCTATCAGTGTTCCACCACTATCAGCTGTCCCAAAGTCATACACTGAAACTCTAAACACTTCGGTCTGTACCTCAGTCTTTGGGTCATTGTTTGATACGATGTTAGTACAGCAGAAAAAAAGAGGTGGTAAAATACATTTTTGGTCTTTTATTTAAAAAATGTAAACCTCCAACAATGGCTCATTGACCATGACTATCACTGAAACAGTTTAGTTTTGCTGCAGTGGAAAAAGAAAACAACCTTTATGTTTCATGCAAGGAGTCAGGACAGCTGCTGACAGCTGTTTTATGCTGATTTATGGTCTAACTGTATATAAAGTAGTTCAAACTAGCTCCATCTCCAGCAGTTACAACAGTAACATGCTCCTTACACACTGATGCTTCAGTATTAATAAGCTAATGATGTTGTGGATAATAATATATGTAATTTAAATAGAAATATATAAGGCCATGTTAAAAATCCATGTAACTGAAAATTGCAACGGCCTTATTTAAGCTGGATTTAGTCTCTTCCTTGAGTGTTTGATTTTTGTATTCTCTATCTGTTGTGTTTTATTTCTACTTAAACTGTAACTGATGTGCTGTCTTGGCCAGGTCTCCCTCAGAAAATAGATTTCAATTTCAAGGGACTTCTTGGTTAGATAAAGGTTAAATGAAAAAATATCAGTCAGAGGGACCAAACCACTACTTTTACTTTCATACTTTTTAACTACATTTTTCCCTCTCAGAACTGGTTCTTACGACGTTCTGTCTGACCACCTCAGAAATCAAATGTGTTTATTGTTGTTCCAAATGGCTTCACTTAAAGGCGGAGTGAAAAGCTGACCGTTACAGAGAGGGGTGGGGGACAGGGAGATGCGATATCGTTTCTTTACGGAGATAACAGACCTTATTTTAATAATAGTGATACATGTGGTCAGTGTTACAGGTCTCTCGTTTGTCATTCTGACGGCAGCGACACTACAGGGTAACCAGGGTGACCAGGCTACCTTGGCTAAGCCAGCTAGTATGCATTCATGAGCATGCTATAGCTAAGGAGGGCACTGCCAAAATGTTCCAGGTGGGACCTGCACTCTAGAATTATTGTTCCGCATGTCAGACTTAGTGGATTATACCTATTCTGAGAACTGTTTGGGTCACGGAGCGTATTCTTCAGAAGTCTCCAATGTGGCTAAGAGTATTATCCGTACTGTGATGGTTCGGGACCATTACATGTACTGTTACACCCCTACTGATACATTACTGAAACATTTGTTCATTGAACAGCTGTAAATAAACAGTAACACAGCTGTCTCACCTTTCAACAAGCATTTCCTCCTCACCAGTTTTTGCAGAAAACTATCCATGACCTCTAAAATCCAAGGTTCTGACCAGATCATTACACACACATAACTAATTATGTACTCGTGGGCTATATGAGATGTTTCCTTCTTGGGATAATAAACATTGTCCACATGTTTCTTTTTGCAATTTGTGCAGTTTAAGGCACAAGAAACAACTCCTCGTGTTGATCTCTTTATAAGCTCTCAGGAAATCTGTCTGTTCGCTATGACTGGTTTCCCTTTTGTTTCCCCAGTCTTTGAGTCCATATGTGTGACCACTGAGGAGAGTGACTCATGATCACAAATCTAAACTATTAATAAGCAATAAAACCAGCATATGTGAATTATATTTTATTGGTTTGATTCAAAGTTCTAATAGTATGGTGAGCCAGACACTATCTATCCCCTTGTCTTTGTGAATAAGATTGAGATCTTGATAAAAGAGATGTAATCAAAGCTAGATTGATGGCTGGCAGGTTTGATGGATTACTGGTTGGTTTTGAGTGTGACAAGGCAGATAAATAGAGATCGTACAAGGTGGACTCACAGATGTGTGCTTCTATTGAATGGTTTGATATAGAGTGTGGTGGACATGAAAAATACTTTAATAGGTAAAGACCAAGCAGGTGGTTTTGGTGTAATGAAAGAGTAAGGTGGTCTTGGTGTGTGCTGCCAACTTCTCCCTCCTTCCTCCTCTCTTTATGCCTCTCATCTTTCAATTCCCCACCTGCTGTCCTGACTTCTACCTTCCCTACCCCCATCCCATTTTACCTCTCCTTCTCTTTCACTCTGCCACCATCTATGTCTGCAAGCCACTGTAAGGTGACTGTCCTGATGAAATACCCAGAGAGGGACTTGGAGTCAACCAGTTCAGCATTAAAAAATGCTCTGTCTAGTGTGTGTCTGTGTGTGTGTGTGTGTCCACAAATGGTGTACCACAGCTGATGGATAAGGTGATTAAGACTACACCTGGGAACCAGAAGTGTAAAAGGACACGAGGACAACACACATGTGCACACACAGTGTGCCCTCCTATGAAAGTGTTCTGTATGGTTTTAAAAACTGAAGGACAGAGGATAGAGGATTTGTCTTCCATAGCTGCAGCCATACCTCACAAACTAACAAAGTGACTCTCAAACTCTTCAAAGTGAAAAAGTTCTTTATTGAACATATTTGGCAGATTAAATCAAACTATCCCAAAGGTGGTATCAGCAAATTACTGCTGTTAATGCTGCCATGTCAACAAACCTCTGGCTATCACTTTAAAATACAGACATTACTGTCTATCTGCAGGTATATAGAAAGTGTAATTCACTATCATTACTTGCTGACATTAGTTAAATTGATATGACAGTTAATTGTCCAGTTACAAATCTTGCTCTCACATTTATGCAGAAATACAAACATGTACTACATGTATGTCCACACATACCGATGTACACGTGTCCGCAAACAAATATTTGTAGTAATGCATACGTGCACACATGCTGACATAAGTATGTACGTAGAAATCAACACCACATGTTTTTTTTACACCCACTGATAGATATATTGCTATATATATTTGTGTATTTAGGTCAGTTTGTGTACTTGGCAGATGTTCATCTGGTCTTGCAGATAGATTCAAAGGTAGTTACAGAATTTTAATGAGAAGACTTTTGCTGATTATTTTATATCTAAACCTTATTTACTCTTAATAGTTAAGAGAAATCCGATCATAAACCATTGAGATTTACCCAAAAGACTGGATGTAAAAAAGGTGCTTTCTTCACTCCATCCCCACCATATGTTCTTATTTAGAAATCCAGACCTTCTGATCAGCAACATAAATAAAATCACCTGCTAGGTCCTGCAACACTGCCACCCCTCTCAAGTTACAGTTTGTTTTATAGCCTTTTTTCAGTGGTAGGCTAATTGTTTTAACATTTGTTAAGCTTAGCTGCCTATATAGGGATACATACATATACTGTATAGTAGCAGAGTGGGGAACAGGTGAAATCAAACAAACTAGTCTTTCTGTCTGAAAAAAAGTGCTTTAACTTTCTTAACAGTGAAAGACAGAAAGGTACAGAACATAGATATAGAAAGGTACAGAACATTACAGTGTAAGAGGTAGCCACATAGAGAGATTGGCAGAAAAAATGTAGCAACTCAGTCATAAAGAGTTGCACAGGCAAGACAAGAAGACTCAACATAAAAAGCTGAAGACACATTGTCCCTTTTCATCTCTGTTACTAAAATTCAAGCTTTTGTGTAGGACCAAGTAGAGAGGACTGAGATTCAGAGTAAATATCACAATTAAACAAAACTGTCCTTCCAGCCATCCATTTATCCATCCACCCACAGAGGTTTTTGTAATTTCATTCATATTCTTTAAGGCCTTCTCTGTCATCATCTACTTTGTCTCTCTATCTTCTGTTGTTGTAATTTAAAGGTCTGACTAATTGTCTATAAGTCAGCTACTGTGAGCATTTTTTCTCCTAAAAATGAAAACAGCTGAACCCTCTGTGAAACGTTTTGTGAAAGAAATGTCAGTGCATTCCATGCTGCTTTGTAATGCTGTCATTTATCACAGCATGTGGACCATTAGTGTGAATCATTTATTGTCTTTGGCCTGCTTGAGATCCCCAATCTCTGGCAAGTCTATATGGAATGAAAGCAAGGTTACATATTGTGCATTGTGATTGAGAGGCAAGCATGCAACAAAGCAGCCTATGTTTAGCATGTGAAGCGGCTAAAGCACTTAAAAGAATTTTTAATTGTGTGTGTGTAAAACTGTTGTTTAAAACATTGTTAAAATGCAAACGGTGTGTGTGTGTGTGTGTGTGTGTGTGTGTGTGTGTGTGTGTGCAACCCTACATAGCATTAGCTGACACTAAGAATATACAGCTAAGTGTTTTTCCTTGTTGTGTACATTTCTAAACTGACAGGAGAGTAGGAGAAGTCAGCATACACATGGCTGACTTTAGCCACCGACTCCATAATTACTGTGTCATTGTTGCCACAGAAATGAGGTAATGACCACAGTTCACAATGACATGGCACCATCTCCAAAATGGTCTCTCGAACTGAAGAATCACAGGATGTTTGCAAAATGGCCACCTACACACTTCTGCGATACATTGCTATTTTTTTAACCTTTTGATAGGATAACACGTGTTGCTGCATATCATCCTGCTCAGAGATTAAATAACTCAATACCAATATGAACACATTTTGTTAACCACTTAAGATTCAAGCGTTCAGCTTTAGTTGACCAATTTTCTCAGTGAGTTAGTGCTTTCCACTCTAACCAGTATGTGATATTTCTACCTAAGCTAAGTTTTCACTGTTGCATCATAATTGCATAATTTATGAAATATATATGTTATCCAATATCAGTATGTGTACATATGTATGTACAGTATGTAAGTATTAGTATTTTTAAAGACAGCTCTATGCAAAATGCATTATCAAAACAGCAAAATCATTCATAATGCAAAGTTTGTCATATGCTCTCTGTTTCATGTAATAAGCTGTCCTTTGTTAATCATTAAGTTTCCTGTCTTTTTTCCTCTCTCCCCAGATCTGAAGAAGTCATTTGAACAGGAACCCCTTGGGAAGGAAGTATCTCTGGAGCAGGAAGTGCTGTTACAGTGTCGCCCTCCGGAGGGCATACCAGCTGCTGAGGTATGCGCAACGTTATCGTCAACCTCTACCTGAGTTGAATACAAAACAAGATATGAGGCAAGATGAGAGGTTAAGAGAAACACAGGCTAAAATGGAATGAGGGATTGATTGAAGAGACGGGATAGTGGAGTAAAGACAGCAAAGAATGTAAAAAGATGTAAAAATAGAAATCATCAAGTGAAAGTGCCAAAGAAAAGTCAGCTATTACAGATGTGACACTTTTTGAAATTGCCTGGAAGTGTGACTGACAGACAGCAGAGCAGAATGGTTTGATCGTTATGTGCACTCTTTTATAGTCTGCTGTCAGAGGTTGGAGTGTGTGTTGAATGGGAAAAAATGATAAATTTGGTTAAATAGCCCCTTTTACTGTTATTATGTCTAAAGCCAAAACTAATACATCTCAAAAGTTCCAACAGGAATCTTGCTAAATGTCCATTTATGTAAACAAACTAAACAATTGTACAATTGTATAAAAATATAATAACCAACATGATGTTGGAATTACGAGGCATGGTTTTATATTCCACATTCATGTTGAACTGTCACAGAGAGAAACAGCCTGAATCCTGTTTTGAGTGACAGTTGCTTTTAAAAGCTCTGCTGCAGCAAGGTAACACTGATCCAGAGATCCAAAGTTTAAACTTATACTTAAATGTCCCTCGAGAGCCAATTTGAGTTGCAGCACAAGTTAGAAAATCTCACTGACTACAGAGGTTTTAGTCTATATTACTGTAATATTTTACATTTTCTCTGCTGACTCTCCAACTGTACCTGTACATCCAACTCATAACTAGGATAATTCATGAAAGGGAATTGTTCACTTGAAAAATACTGCCATGTTCCTTTTCTTCTGCATAGTATAGAGTATAATCAGTACATCATTCATATTGGCCATTTAAGTAGTTACTTTGGTGCCATGCCCAAGGATACTTTGATAAGCAAGCCAGACTTTATGAGCAAGTTTATGAGAGTCAGAGGTTCCTGGCTATGCTAGCAATTTGAACAGGTGTGGCTTTCAAGTATATAAGCACTGTGGTAAACACATACAAAGTCACACTATCACAACATAGCACTCCTAATGTAAGATAATATTGTATACCTTAAGTATATTGTCAGCACATCAACATTTTATTCACTCATCAAATGTGTCACACAGTAAACATCCACTTTGGAAGAGCCATCCATGTCACCTCTACTCCCAGAGGGACTTTAACTACAGCGGAGAATGTCATTTACAATTCAGATTGTTCTTTACTTCCCTGGTTTCATCTGGCTGCGTTCCCACCTGAATGGTTGAAAAGACATAATTTCATTTAGTCGGTCACTGGGGAAGAGCAGTATAGCACTTGGAGAGGTCTGCGCTACCGGATAAGGAGTCTCTGAATCAGGTTTCGCTCCTCAGGGTTTGATAGTCATTTTCAATTGCACCTAAGTACACAGCTCCCCTGAGAGAGAGGGGGAGAGAGAGAAACTAAAGGATAGGGGGTGAAGGAGGTGCTCAGACAGACCAGCATACAAAGTCAGAGAGAGAGTGTAGGGGGAAAGGCAATGATGAAGGTGGGGCAGAAAGAGAAAAAGAATGAGGTAGAATGAGAATTGGTAGGAAATAACAGAGTGATCTTTTCCTGCTCTGTTTTTCTACCCCCAAGTCTTTCACTTCTAGAAATCTCTAATTCATCTTCTGAGGGAAATCAAGCGAATAAAAGGGTTCAATTCTGACATTGGTTTAACAGTAGAAGCAGCAGAGATACACAAACATGCTGGCTCTTTTTCCGTCATTTTGTCTCTTTCTCCACTACGCACACATGTACGCACATGCAACTCATGCTTCTTCATCTTGGAGACAAATCTCCACACTAATGACTCATTACTACTAACATTATCTGCTTTCTTACTGCATTTGGATGCTTATTTGAATACAACACACTCATACACACAATCATAAAAGGATATGCCACATGCACGCATACACGGACACCCAGAGCTATTTTCTGAGTGTGTTCAATTTGCTACCTTTTTCATTCCTTTCTCCTGTCATAATGGGATCTCACGGCAAATGGATTGGTCTGTCTCCCCTGTCTGCTGAAGCTGATTAGAGGGATTTAGGTCTAAAACCTACTGATGACCTCAGGTTGTAGCCCTTGCTTTCCTTTTTATCTTTTCTGACTTTCTATTTCTCTTTGTTCTTATCATGCCCATTCTCCTTTCCATTCACATTCTCTATTTCTTTTTTTCCTCTTTCTCTTGCTTGCTCTCACACACACTCATGCATACAACTTTTTTTTTGACTGACAGGTCTCGTTTTGGTGTCCTATGACCTCTCTAAAAATGGTCTAATATTAGTGGTTGAGGTTGCCGCGTCGACCAGTTGACGACTGTTGTAAAGTTGTCAATGTGATGTGGTTGGTTCCCTGATATGTGATACCCACATAGTAATGCCCAGCTGGCATCACGTGGATGTCAACATGCCGTACCAAAGCCTTGAGTCCTTACGCACACACACATGTTCACATTCAAATTCATATTCACACAGCATCTGTATACATGCCAACATATGCACCAAAATGGGTGTACATTTACACAGATAGACTTGTAGATCCCGCTGTTAAGAAATGCACAAATGTATACATACATACACACTCTTAAGCATGACAAGAAGTTGACTAAGGGACAGATTAGCCAGGGATCTTTTTTATCTTCTGCACAACTGTTAGCCTTGAGAGGTCAGGGTCAAACCAATCTGAGATTGCAGAGAAATGTGTTCACCAATCAATGTACCATTATTTCCTTTTCACTTTCCTCTGGCAGTACAGCCGTTGTCATCAGTCAGTCTCCTTTTGCGTGTTTTCTTTCTCTCTTTCAATCTAAAGCCCCTGAGAGACACAATTTTAGGCATTGTGAAATCCTTGAGAAACATCTAAATCTCTTTAGACTGTGATAGAAAGCCTTTAAAAGCTGATGGAAAGCTATTGTATTCAGCAGGGAGGGTTCAGTAGTTCAACAGGAAAGGCTTTATGGACACAGACGGTGTATTCAGAGAACTTGCAACAAGTGCAGCACTCTCTTCACTTTCGATGAAAAATACTTCTAGTTTGATTAAATTTAGTTTGGTTTGGTTTACTGTAAGCATTTTATATTTATGTAGCACTTCGCTTGCCCAGAACCATCCAAAGAGTCAAACTTCTGGTTTAGATATAAAGAGTCACTAATCAAGGTTTCTTGAGAAATTCCGCTAAAACTAAGTAGCTTTGTGAAATACAGATGTGAACCAGAGTCCACCTGATGGTATATTTTCCCCTGCAAATGTTTCAAGGTTCATTAGGCAGCAGAATGAAGCAGCAATTCGACAACAAGAATATATTTTATGTTGAAACTCAAAGAGTAGGAGTGACCCCAAAGGCCAGACTGCACATAGCAGGTGGTGTTATGGATTTGTGTGTGTGGGTGTCTATGTGAATATTTGTGTGTGTGTGCCTGTCTGTGTCTGTCTCTGTGTGTGAGTGATTACCCCAGCTGCAGTGAAATAAACACATCAGTGTGTGGTGACAGGCCTTCCACGTGCCTATCCCTAACACATACACACTCGCACATACACGCATATAAACACACACAGTGTCAGACAGTAACTGGATATGTGTCTGGAGCCTGGTCAAGATTCTGTCACATTCTTAACAACTCAATCCACACCCTAGATTAGTGCAAGTTATTCACTTGGATAATGGATTTTGATCAACGTGTACATTGTCTGTTTAAGTGTAATTGTTCACATCAGAAGATAAATTATATATGAAAGTCAGGTACTTTCTGCGTTTTCTTTGAAGAAGTTTATGTATTTGTTTTTAATATGTTCATCACAATGGATTTACAATATATCATTCTTCGAGATGTGTGCATATTGGTGTGCCTCTGTGTGCGTGAATGACTCTTTGTAATGCAAATCATAGCAGACTTTTCTGTCAGAAGGGATCAGTGGCGTGGTGTGATGTGGGCAAAACGCTAACGGCTACCTTGCTCTCACACTCATACAGTATACTGTACACAGTCAAACACACATGCACACACACACACACACACACGCACACAGTACATTTCAGTCCCTGCAGTCACCATTGTTAATGTGTCATATGATGACGTTTACTAGCAGAATCTTTCTGGAGGTTATAACATTGGTGCTGGTGGAGTGCTTTAAATGGACAGTGAAGGTGACAGTGTGAATTAAACTGTCTAACAAATAAGAAATGCTCTCTTCCTCTCTCCAGAGATAAAGCAGATCTATTGAATTCCTTTAGCTTTAAAACTCTTTTAGACTCTGGAGCTCAATGTTCTTCTGTCTTTAGAAATGATAATCTATTCACAAGTTCTGAATACATCCAAACAATATATTTAGCCAGAACATGTTATTAATAAAGGTTAGGGTTAGTTCCAAATTCCATCTATAAATAAATAATATCTGTAAAAATTCCATCTATAAACAGTTTTAAAAAGAAACGCACTGGATCTTTCCTTATAGCTTTACAAAGTGTTGTGTCTGCTGCACCAGAAGAATTAAAGTCATTTTATTCTGGCCATTCTCAAAAACACGTGTGTATATGTTTTTGTGTCTGTGTGAGTGTGTTGGTGTGTATATGTATTTCTGTGCACAAAAAACAATTTATGTAATGCTGCTTCTCCAATAGATCCTTACCTTAATCCTCTTTGAGCTAGCATAGTAAGCCCCATGGTTCATCTCCCATCACATTTTACCTTGATCCTCAACCTCTGTCAGAAATCATCACCGTAATCCACAGATTAGTCAGCAATCTCTTTTTTTTATTCCAACTGCCTAGGTGAATTATTGAAATGGTGTTAAGATTATTAAAATGCTGCTGTGATGGTCTATCATTGCGGAGTAATTTACAAATGGGCCAGCTGAGGAAGAGCAGCTTTTGCATTGTGTGCTCTGATATTTTGATGGTAAATGTATTGTGGTAGCATGTCGGGGATGTAGAGAGGGATTATGATCATTATCTAACGATGGTGTACACCGACCTAAGTGGACACACACTAGATGCACGCACATGTTTGCACATATACAAGTCATATACAGTATCCTTTTATCTCTCTATCTCCTTTTTTTAAATGAAATTTGAGGCTTTTTATTAATATCTAACACTACACTGTAACTTTTACTCTCCTGTTTTATGTCTTTCTCTATTTTATCCTATTTTTATTTCTAATTTAAGACTTTTTTAAATTGTATTTAAATGCTTTTTTATATTTCCTTATGTTGCCTTTCATTTTTTATGTAAAACACTTTGATTTGCCTTGTTGTTGAAATGTGCCTTGCATTGCCTTGCTTTCACCCAGCGTATACAAGTGCAGTCTTTTATAACCACTTTGTATTTTCAAAAGGATAGTGTCTCACACTTCAAAAAATGATACATCTAGAATTATACATCTAGTGTTTGCTGTAATTTTAGGAGCCTTGGGAGGCTGCCCATCCAGTGATAAGCCATGTCAGTAAATTTAGGCTTTAGTCAGATCCCACTCCAAAGTCAGCAGACTATGCAGAACTGCATTGGAAAATTGGGTTTTCCATTGCAGAATCTTAGCATCAGCTATCAGACTTCTTCACTACTTTATGTTGACTTCTCTCTCTTTCAGTATCTGTGTCTTCATGCACTGAAAATCTGCAGTGTATAAGTTGCTCTCTTTCTCAGTTCAGTTACAATTAGTTCCAATCACTGCTTCTGTCTAGACAGGGAGATTCAAATATATATTTGTTTGCAAATTATTCTTGCATTTTTTCTTTTCTTTCTTCCATTCTCTCTTTCTTTCTCATGTAATGGTAAACTCATAGTGCATGCAATGTTTGCAGTTTATAACTGGGACGTTTTTATAACTGGACGCATGTTTATCTTGACTCTCTCACACACGTGGAAGAATTTTCCTATTTCACCCCTGACAATGACTGTAGCTGCAAGCACTTACGTACATTTGCTTACACCATCAAGGCCATTTAAGGAAACTATCAATTAAATTCCAAAGAGGGAAGCTTCTCATTACATATAGTTGCCCTGTGTTTTGTTTCTTAACTGACAACCTCAACCTACATTATTTTCTTTCTGCTCAGAGAGGACAGGAAGTATGCTGGCCAGTGATCATATGTAGTTTTAGTTCACTATGGTCTGAGTAAGTAAGA
Organism: Euthynnus affinis; assembly: GCA_029490765.1. Lineage (NCBI taxonomy): Eukaryota > Metazoa > Chordata > Actinopteri > Scombriformes > Scombridae > Euthynnus > Euthynnus affinis. The sequence goes on along the minus strand of CM055842.1, from coordinate 18,470,018 downwards.
TTTTATTCATATGGCACCTTTTTTTACAGAATGCTGCACAGGATACAGATACAGAAAATAAACAACATACATATACACTTACATACTGAAAAATAAATTAAATTAACGCTGCAAGCAGCGTTGGTCGGGACCTTGCAATCTGGCCTGTCAGGATCAGATAATTTTGCTTTTTAAAAATGAGTGATATTTCTCACAAGTGTGGTGTGCTTTTATTTTGAAAGTTTGATTGACAGGATGATTATTTGACTGAATTTAGCTGAAGGAAACTGAGTAAAATCCATTCCTTAATAGCAGTCAGGGAGTCATGAAGGGTACCAATATTACCCATATTGAGCAATGCAATTAAAATGGCTAACCAGGTTGCCTAGAGGTAACATATAAAGTGAGAAAAGGATCGGACCAAGGACTGAACCCTGTGGAACTCCACAGAATATAGGGGCAGTTGAGGGTACAAAGTTGTCTATGACAAGCTAAAACTTTGTGTTTGACAGATAGGACAAGAGCTAATTAAGAGCAAGACCTACTAGGATGTCATTTCTCACTCTCAGTACTGCGGTTTCTATTCTATGTTGGTGTTGAAGGCCAGATTGGAATTTATTGAAAATATTGTGTCATCTAATCACCTGCTGTGTAACAATTTTTTCGAGAATTCTGGAGATGAATGGTAGTTTCGAAATAGGTATGCAGTTATTTGGTTGGGTTGCATCAAGGGCAGGTTTTGAAGTTTGAGTCTTTTTGAAACTATAGGACTTTGTTCTTTGTGTGTGCAGTGTTTTGAGGGTTGAGTGAGTGCTTGACTGAAGTATAAGGGTAGGAGATAATGAAGGACTTGGTGTGGATTCACCCACACCCCCCATATCGGGAACACCTTCTCTCTTCCCTTTCATTACCTATTCAAAGGCTTGGCAAACACTACAGGGTAGTTCGCCTTAGCAATTAACACTTCCTTTTTAATGTCTGCCCTGAAGTGACATGGAAAGACTATTAAATGTACCGGTGTTGAAATGTCGTTGACCCTTCATTATGTTTTTGTTTTTTTTTAATTAATGCTTATTTGTTGACTGGTATCACTGATTTTCTGTACCCACAAAGAAATCTTGCAGCTATTTTCTTCTGTTTGTCCCTTTTGGTGCTCTGTCGCTGTTTACGTGTTTTTATTTTTGTCACACATTGTTGTGGACTCTGCCTCTCTCTCAATGGTCTTTTTTCTCTTTGTCTCTTTCTGTCACTAGCGCTGACTCTCTATCTTCCTTGTGTCCCTCGTCTTTTTGACGTGGTTCTGAGACAAAGCTGTGGATTGATGGTGACATGACAGTGTAGAGTGTACTGCATTGTCAGGCAGCTACCCGTGCTGCCCTCGGCAGTCCTGACAGTGTTGTCATGGATGAATGAACACACTGTTTTGACACAGGGTGCGACAGTGTCAAAAATAAAACTCTTGTTCTATTCTGTCAAGTTTTATAAGTTGTTAGACCTTGTAAGTCTTTAGGACCACAGGAAACTTTGAAAATGATAAAGTTGTCCATGTGAGCCTTTAACATCTATAAAGAATTTCTTATTCAATATCAATTATAAACCAATAGAAACTAGAAATTTACTTATTAGATGATTGAGCACCTAAACATAGTTCTGAGCTCTACTTACGGCAAGAGTTGTGATATTATTTTATATACTTAACTACTGGAGCAATTGGGACAATAAATTCCTCATTTGGGACCAAGACTGAAAAAATTTAATAAGCCAGTCCTTCGAATAATTGCAACCAATTAATTGTTCTTCACTTACACTTTTCAGCTGTACTATTCAAGTAGTCTTCAGTGAATTACTAAAAGAGGTCATTGTCAGTACAATTATTTTTTTCATAAATTTGACTGTGTGGATAACATTATCAGGTGGTGAGTTTGGCAGATGTTGTAATGATATGTGATCTTCCACTGTCTGATTGTATAACCCATTATTGCCATCCACTCAAGACCACTTAAAATGTTCAATGGTGTGAAATCAAATATGACTCCATTTTTGCTGAGCTGTATTAACCCATGATACTTCTTACATCCTGGAATTGTATTGAAACATCAGCTTATCAAACACTCTGCCAAGGCGCTCTCGGCACTATTGATGCTTTGCTGATTTCAGAAGCATAATTCTTTCAAAGGTAGAAGGCTGCAGGCTACTTAAGTGTGACCTGGCAGAGACTGATGTACAGTACTTAGTGATAAGATGCTCCCGTAATTCTTTACGGAACCATAAAGAAAGAATATACTTCTCATGATGGCATCTGTCTTTTTGTCAGTAAAACCTTTCAATTTTATGCACAGCAATGCATAATAGTGATTTCAAAGATGTGGTATAGACCAAGGTAGATTAATTATTCTGCTGGAAAAGATGCTTTAGTAGCTGGCTCCATATATTAAGAATATTATATGCGCTTTGTTAATGTAAAATCTACAAATATTTGCATTGAATATACACTGAAAAAAATAGAAGTTTATACTGTATATTTTTCTTATTTGCACTGAACTTTGGCCCTGGACTGTTCACTTTCACCTTAATGACACCTTAATGCTGCTTGGCATCTTTACCCAGCTGTATATCCTTCACTAAAATACAACACTAACAAACAGGGAGGTCTCCAATAGTTCAGCTGACCCAGCTAATAAAGCAAAGCTGATTTTGTTATTGGGCGATTTTAATAACACTAGAGAGCTGGAGAGTCAATTAAAAAGGATTAGCATGCCCCCAATCAGCTCAGAGCCTCTTCATGCTTTAATGATTATGGAGTGTCATCAGCACTCCTACACTGTGCAGTGAATCAGCTTTGACATATGCACACACACACGTTGAAACATGTGAATAAATGCCTGTGCATACACGACTGTGTGTTATAGAAGTACTAAAACGGTTAGCTTACTTATTCTAATGTTAACCAAAAAAAAAAGAAAAATAAAGCTTTCGTCTTTTAGGTTTTACTATCTGTGTTTTGTACTAAAACGAATAAGTAGCAATATTTCATGAAAAGCAAGAATAGTGAAACTTCAATGTGTTGTTTTTTGCACATTTAAGTGAGTTAAATGAGGTAAGGTTGAATGAGGTTAGTTTGTTTTCATTCAACCTGTGTTAAAATATTGTGATTCCATGAACCCTTTTTGTATTGAAAGTTAAAGAGGTTTTCAACTTTTCAAGTTTTCATTTTTTATGTCTTGAATTAAAAAGCATGGATTTTACATTACACTACTAAAATACTTTAACAAAGCTGAACTGAACTTGAAGGAGAAAGTGATACAGTACATCTAATAGCTAATTACGCCAGTTGTGTAAAAATATGGAAAGACTTGAGGACACACATATTTGTCCTACTGAGAACAGAGCAAGACAATTAGCTTGACCATGAAATTTGAGAAAAAGAAGAGAAACCCATTGTTAAAAAAAACCCAATAACACACACCTCCGAGTAAATTGATGTAATTGCTCTAAGCACAATTTCTGATGACCCCAACAAATCAGAATTCTTGACTATAATTACTGTGCATACACTCACTGGTCACTTCATTATGTACACGTGCAATCTAATGCGATCCAATACAACAGTTCTGGCATAAATTCTGCTTTTACGAAGCACATACATTTTCAGTTTTTGATATATTATGTATATATGGAAAAGTGTTCATAATAATGTGTTTACCCCATGTTCATACATTACAGACATTATAATATCCAATATAATGCACTCCAGTACAACCATTCACTGGGACTTCAGTAATAAACATGAAGTAGATTTATCACCTTTCTGACAATGTCAACAAAAACGGAAATTGTATAAGCTTTGTAAAAGTAGAATTTATGGCAGAGCTGTTGTATTGGATTGTATCAGAATGCACAGGTGTTCCTAATAAAAGTGCTCAGTGAGTGTATAATAAATGTATATGTGAAGGATCTAAAAATGAAATACAATTAGGACAAGTTGCTTGGGTACATGTAAGAACTTGTTAGAGGAGTATTTATTCAAAGAAGATTAGACATTACAGATGTTTTAGGTCATAATGCTGAAACACTTAACTTGGTCTTTAGCTGTATGTGTCTTAGAATTTCCTTTCACACTTCTCATTTCTACCTTCTTTTTATTTATTTCTTTGAGTCTGCCTCTTTCACCTTTCTTTCCGTCCTCCTCACTCGTCTTCTGTTGTTGCCATTAGTGATGTTAAAGTACTTAGTGAACTGGAGGGTTCAGCAGGAAAGGCAAAATACATCACTGTCCAGAGAAATAAAGAAAGCAACAGACACACAGATACAAAGGGCTTCAACACTTTTACCGCATTGACCCGTAACCATGCACAGGGCTGTTCTATAATTTAACAACCTGTCAATCATTTCAGCACTAGCTCAAAGCAACCAGGGAAGTCAGTTAGGCAACAGCACTGCCTTTAAAGACTTAAGGAAACTCTATAAAATCTCACTCACAGGCACTTACTGTGCCTGCTTAAGTTTAGACATTGAATTTATCATTATTAGTCGCACTTATAGTAGGGGTAGTAGCAGTTGCAGTAGTAAATGTATAGTAGAACTAGTTGTTAAAGTAATTTGTTTCAGTATTTTATTATGTGATAAGCCTGGCAATGAGTGTGTGCGCGATACCTTCTGTCAAATAATACCAAAAGGTTTAGTTATGTTTAAATAAATAAAGTAATAAAGCAACCAACTTTAATGAAAAGATTAATAGTTTTGTGCTTGCATAGTCTCACAACTTGCATCAATGTCATTGTATTTTAGTTAGCTCTTATGAAATATTTATGTTTGAGTATACCTCTAGAACAAATACTGCCTTATTACATTCCCTGGTTTGCAGATCAGACTGAAACACAAAGTACACTGTGCTATATTAGAACAGAAGAGAGAACAAGTTTAATATTTTCACCTTCTAACTTTCAATTCTTTTCTCACAAGTAGAAAATGTTCCTTTTTGAACCTTTTCCCTGGTGATATTAGAGGTGTTGATTCTGATTCCAGCTGTTACTAGGTCAACGTCTGTTTGGGGAAATGTTCCCCCAACATGCTTGAGCTGTTGAGTGGATTTGGATGTTTTTCATTTTGCGTCTTCCTCTAATGATTTGAGCCCAGGGTCTCATTTCAACTTTCTGTCCTCTCAACACTTTCACCCCAAACTGTCATTTCTTTATTTTTCACGCTCCATTCAGCCACCACTCATCACCTATCACCGTCCCCTGACCCATTTAGATTTAGAGTTCTGAATATCTTTCTATTCATTTGTCTGGTTATTTTATCTTTTTTTTAATTTACTCTTTATTCTATTTTCCACTTTTCTCTCTTTCTTGTCATCAGTTCTCAAACAAAATTAATAAGCAATGACTTGTAAGTTTGGCTATGAGGAAAGACACGCTACCTCATTTATTATAGTCTACAAATGTTGATGCATTTCTTTCATCTTTCACTAAAATGTTATGGATAGACTAGTCCAACCAAATACTGGTAGAAATATCTAATTATAAGTGACCATTAATGTGACACATACTAGCGAAAAAGTTGAATTTTACATGAGTAGGTCACCATAGATGGCCACCCGCAAAAATAATGAACAGTCCATAACTTTAAAGTCTAATGTCTCAGAGGAAATTAATGAATATGCTCCCTGAGCTTCAGGCCTGCCTTTCTTCCCCCCATTGTCCTCCATGCCTCCCTGTTCTCTCCCCCAAAGCTACCTGGTTGTCTCCTCCACAAGCATCCCAATTTGCAGTGCATTAACAAACCTCAGGCATCATACTTTCAGTGATCTGTAATGGAATGTGTTTAAAAACCCAGAATCTGCTCAGCTCTCTCTTATCTCCTCAGCCAAAAGCTCAAAGTCTAACAAGTAGGCTAGAGAATAATAATTTATTACATACATAAGGATGATGGTAATTTGTTATAAAAATGGCAACTGTAGACTAAAAAGTGACACAATGGGTGGTAAAATAAAAAAACACATGTAGTTACATTTGAGTGACAGTTGCCATCTAGTGACGTGGAGCAATGTTGCATTTTCGTGTGTATAAGTTGACAATTTTCCTCATTCGGAGGAGGCATTAACCCAACAATGGACTTTGCCACAGGAGACTGCAGTTCATTTCATATTTCCATCATGTGTCACATTTTCAGCCAGTCCAGACAGTTTTTCTAAAAAAATTAACCATGATCACCCCCTTACCTTAACCCCATGGTTGTTATTGTAGCAATGATAATGAAGGTCACCCAACTTTAATGAAGTAGTAACTTTAACCCACACCACATTTCTCTAATCTTAACAAAGTGATCATTTTAACCCAAACCATGGTATTTCCATAAACCTAACCAAGTGCACCTAAACCTAACCAGACCTTAACCATAACATTATCACATCAGAAAACATAAGACTTTTAAATATTTTTTTAGAGTGATTTGTAATGGCTTTGGAAAGCACAGACAAATAGTGCCAATCACTGCATATTTGTATGTGTTGTTCCGAGATCATGGTCAAACAACATATTTGGCTGTTTCATTTGGAGGACTTGTTGATAGTTTATTATAGTAACTGAAATCACAAAAAAAATTCTCTCATTGTCATCTTTACTTTTTATTTCAAAATTACCTCTAAAAATGCATTTATTGAAACAAACGATGGACCGCAGTGAAATATTACACTTGTGAATATTGAAACTGCAACCAAAATTAATCAAGATTCATCATGTTATGTGACATTACTTTTGACAGTTTAAAAAGGTCATGGAGAAATCGCCTCCAGTCACGTGTTGTTTAACCTTTTAACTGTGGACAACTTTATTCCCTTCTCATCCCTTTTTTACCTGTGTTTTCAGTTCACTTGTTCATATCTTCAGCGATTATCAATTTTTACTTCCTGGAAATAAATGTGCAGCTTTAACGAAAATCCTTCTTGTTGGCTGAATTGTAGTTTTTCACCTTGCAATGTTATTTTATTGAACTGTCTGTCAGGAAATGGTTGGAATTACCAGGCTTCAGAAAATTCAATATCACAACTCTTTGTTAATAGATGTCTCTGCCCTCAGCTTCATAGTTTGTGTATCAGCCTTCGTGTTTTGCTATCTACCATCTCTTTCATGTGTTCTGAACTTCCATTTCCATCGTCACTGCCCTTCTTCTTTGCCTCCTTCCCTTTCCTCACATCTCTTTTCCCCATCTGCTCACAAACCACCTGCACCACGTCTCCAAAGTGCAGCCCATCTATCAATCCCCCACGGTGGTAGTCTATAATGCCTGGATCTTTGCTGCTTGAGAAGAGGGCTGGGGAAAACTGGCAGTAGCCCCATTTACTGGTGGATTTTTTTTTCTCTCACGCACACACTTACAGACAAACACACATGCGCACACACTTCATGTTTTGACACATGGGATCTAGGGTAAAATATTACCCTCGCCAACTTCCTTCTGTCTTCTACTAATTCTCTTTCACTTCTCCCTCCCTCTCTGCCCTGCATTCCTCACATGACTTTTACTTTTCTTCTCTTGTTTTCCCAAGTGTTGGACCTAATGGATTACCCCAGTATATCTTCCACACCTAATCTCTCCATTCCTTTTTCTCTCCATTCAGCACCCCAGTTCCTCTGCTCCCCTCCACTCTTCTTTCCCTAATTGTTGACATAGTATGGAAATTCCAAATTGTGCCGCCTCTCCTGCACCTCCTCATTACCTTTTCATTTGTCCTTTTCATTCCATTGCATCCTCTCTCTCTGTCCCTCCCAACTGTCTTCCTCTCTCCCTTCCTCTCACGCTTCCTCTCCCTATTTGTTGACATTGCCGGGTTAGCTTTAATGGATCACCCGCAGATATCTGCTCCTAGCTTGCACTCCCTGTTTCCTCATCCTCCTCCACCATAATCACTGCCTCCCTAACTCTCTATCTTTCCCTCTTTCTCTTTCTTTCTCTCTCCCTCCTCCACTGTTGCCGTGGAAATACCTTTTCTCTATCCGACACTCTCTTGAGATTGTTCCCCATCCATCTTTCCCTCTCTCTGTCTCTCCCCACTCTTGAATGTTGACATGAAAGGGTGAGTCTGATAGATCACTCTGAAGCATCTGCACCTGTGTTAAATCTCAGAAGTAACACTGTGTGTGTGTGTGTGTGTGTGTGTGTGTGTGTGTGTGTGTGTGTGTGTGTGTGTGTGTGTTCACCCTATAGAAACCAATACAGGCTTTCTGTTCAGTACATCTGTGACCTCCTTTAGTGCCGAACAACTTCCTCGTCTCTCCTCTCCTCTCCTCTCCCCTCTCCTCTCCTCTCCTCTCCTCTCCTCTCATCTCCTCTCCTCTCCTCTCCTCTCCTCTCCTCTCCTCCCCTTTAATCTCCTCATACTCCTCACCTGCTTTCACATGTTCTATCTTTTCTACTTCTGTCCTCTCCTTTGTATTATTTATAGGCTTACATTGCAAAAAAAAGGAACTTTCAGCTTTGTCGCTTTATTTTGGTTTTAGGGACATACTACAGTTTGTAGTAAGTAAAATGCAGCACTAAATCTGCAAAACAAATGCTGCATTTTGATATAATGCAAAAACGTGACATTTACAAGTACAAGTCACAGCTGAGTAAAATAATACTCATGTATCATGTGTACGTGCCATGCATCTTTCATTGGAAGTGTACCAAGGTGCATTGGAGTAGTAGGTTATAAATAGGCCTCTGAAGGCCTGTCCCAGTCCAACTGGTTGTCCTCCTGTGTCCCAGTTCTGTCTGTGCGGGACACCTTGGAGAGCTCTCTGCTATTCCTCACACTCTGGTGCACATTGGGGATTCTGTCTCTTATATATGTGCTTCTCCCTCAATGCCCAACTACATTTTAATTCCTTGTGGTGCGACTCTCTTTTAAGAACATACACTGGGAGTCCTAGTTCTTCTTATGTACATGACCTCAGAGAATTCTCCCCCTTTCTTTCCTCTTATCTTTCACAATCCAGTAGATTATATATGGTGTATATTTTTTCTCTCTCTCTTTTTAACACTGCAATATGAATGTATGCTGTGGAAAGTAAGTAAGTCTTTTTACTTCAGTCTATCCTCTGTGATGGTGATTAAGCCACAGTTCTTTGTAGAAAGGCTGTAGTCCATATTTTCTACATTTTTTGCTGTATAAACATTCAGTTTCATAAAAATCACCTGTGTAAATAATTAGCTAGAATACTATATTGGTCATATGAAAGTATGGCTTGGTATAATCTTTACTGTATCTTTGCCTATTAGCTGCCTTTCTTTGTAGATTGTTTTACAAAGACAGTCTGTATGTCTTTTGATCACACTGTAGCAATTACTTGATTTATAGGAAGTATATATGAAGTTATAGGAAGTTTAACTTTGAGACCAAACTGCTTTTTATCAAAGGTGTCTTTTAGAACATCAGTGTGGGATGATTGTCAATGGCGACCCAGTTATGTCAATGTGGTTAATTGGGTCTTTATGTCACTCGCCTGGATCTAGTTAATTAAGCTGTCAGAGCCTCTGAAATCCCATGTTGGCATGCACACACACTGACATCCACACATACACATGCACACTTCCCTTACATTCTGTACATACGCACGCACATGCACAGTGACCTTATTTTAACCTGCACAATCTGCCCAGTCTGCCCAGTCCTGGCATGTATTGTATTGTAGTGGGGTTTGTGGCTGTAGTAAATTCCCCACAGTAGTAGTGGGCAGCAGGATTGTCCTAATCACCTCCCAAGTGAAGTGGGGATGCAGACAGAAACACCAGGACATATGGCCAATTAAGACAGGGAAGTGAAACGGCACAGATATACTGTAGGTGACTGAAAATCACACTTCACACAATCAATTCATGGCAAGGTCATCATTAACAACTGTTCCTTGCTACTGCGTTTTCTGTCTGTCTAGACTGTTCTATCCTCTTTCATCCATATGTCTCCTTACATATGCATCACTCTGTTTTTTTTGTCAATAATGTCAGTTCCCCTATCATACTCCTGAACCATGTTTTTTTTAAGCGAGCCACAGTTATTTGATGGCAATTTAAATGGAAGCCCTTTGGAGACCAATGTTTCTACTCATTTCTGAAGCATTTGAGGTGAACTTGGATTAATCAAAAAGTAAACTCAATGGCTTGAATGAAAAGGAACACTGATTTTATTTGTCTCAAGGTAAGGGATTACTAACAGGAAAGCACAGGTAGAGGAAGAGCATGTCACTGCAAGAGAGGTAAATGTGAGGTGAAGCCCTTGAATTTGAGCGGAGGTTTTTTTGGCACCAAATGTAGCTATTTGTATTTATTACAAAACTATAAATTGGCAGGTATAGAGGTGCCAAGAACTGAGGTGAGCTAGAGAAGAGTCATGGCAATGTGGAGAAAAGAGAATGAACACAAACACACACTACAGCTTCTCCCTGCAAATCTCATTTACTTCAGCTTGTTTTCTCAAATCAATGGTATCTACTTTTGCTCTTGCAAATTACAGGGCTTCTGGTTATGTGAGAAAACTTACATATACTGTAACAGGGCGGTTGTTTATTTCATTCTGTGGAATAGGCTCTATTTTAAACATGGATGTGGAGGAAGAGTAGATCAAAATGATATGATGAAATGATACACTATATATATATATATATATATATATATATATATATATATATATATATATATATATATATATATATATACACACACTGATACTAATGACAGGATTAGAAAAATTAGAAAATTCTAAACTAAAATGGTCACTAATTTGATTAAATTTTGCCTGTCAGATCCAAAAATATTTTACAAATGCTCAACAGTCAAGTTTGTATCTACTGGGTGAGCCTTTTGTACAACAGGGTTTAAGCAGCCTCCACCATAGCTGCATATTTCCATGACACCTGTCTGTGTATGACCACCATAAATGAGGAATAAAACACTTCCTGGTCTATCATGGCAATTTGATTTGATACATTTAGAGTCTGATTTCACTTTAAGTACTACATTTATCTAATGTTGAGGAAAGCAATTTGCGACAAATTGTTTTTTGTTTGTTTGTTGTTGTTTTTTTTTCTGTTTCCATGATGGTTACTCCTCTGTAATTGTTTGAAACAACAAAGTCCTTTTGTTAATCTTACCACAATGAGCTAATTGTTTTGTCTAATATCAGTGCACACACACACACACACACATGCACACACAATATCTTCACCATATTCATGTGCGCTGATGGATTAAATTTCTATTAGCTTTCCTCGATTGAGTTTGAAGATTGTTGATTAGCCAGTAATGGCCTTTGTTACTGCACTAATGAATAGCTTGATTACTATTCTACTTAGCTACACATCAGGAGGTGGGTGATGTGTGTGTGTTTGCGTGTGTGTGTGTTCTTGTAGGTGTGTGTGTGGCATCTGTTGGTATTATCCTCTGATAAACACACACACAGGCACACACACGCACATGCAGTTATAGTCAGTTGTCTGGGTTTGTGTCAAGAAAGCTGATGGCAGCAGAAGAGAAAGATAGATGGTCTGCTCTGCCAACACTCATCTCTCACTCTCTCTCTCTCTTTCTCATTTAGTCTGTGTGTGTGCCTCCCAATATGTTTTCTCCAAACTGCTCTCTGTTTCTCCAGCTTACTGCCACTCGATCTATTGTCTTTTCTTAATGCCTCCATCCTCGTCTCTTTTTGACCCTCACATCCTCTCTCTCTGTCTCTCTGTTTCTTTCTTACCTTCCTGCTTTAATGCCCTCACTCTCTCCTTTATCTCTGTCTTGCTTTATTTTCTGCTGACTGGACTGACCTGGCTCTTGAGAACTGGGTTGGCATGATGTGTGTGTGTGCCTTTGTTAATATGTCCGTGTGAGCATACATGCATGTGTGAGTGTTTGGTAATGGAAACAAGCATGCCAATTATGGCAGTGACTCTCTAGATGCCAGTCAGAGCCAATGATAATGAGTGTAGCACATCTGGCAGGTGTATATGTGTGTGTGTGCCTGTGCCTGTGTTTGTATGGGGGATGGAAAGGGTCATGGAGGGCAAGATACACGTATATATGTTTGTGTGATTATTTACTAAAAGTCCCACATGTGTGTATGTATGTGCATCTGTGTGATTAGTGCAACTCAGCCATGCATATGCATGTGTGAATCCTAACACATAGGTGTGTGTGTGTACATACGTCTGTGTATGCATCCTGCGATTGCACATGTACACATGTATGTGTGACTTTTGACCCAGGCTTCAGCTGCAAGGAGCAAGCCAACACGGTTATCACAGAGGCGGGAGAAAACCAGCCATTTATCTAAATATGTACCACATCAATAGCTTAGTATGATTCATTATTGTTGTTTTATCTGTTTTCGTTATTTATGTAGCTGTATTTGAATTTTTATTCTTTGTTATTGCTTCAGGCACTTCTGTTTTTTATAGGAATTTTGCTCAGCATTAGCGCTTGGCCATAGTAGCATAGCAGTAATGCGCAGGTCTATGGACCATAACATCAGCAGTTTTTAAACCCAGCCTCAAGCATATTTTCTTCAGCTTCAGAATCACCATTGTCTGGTCATATTTTTCGATCATACTGCATAAGAACATAATTCCTTCAAAACAAGTCAGCTAACTTGTTTTTTTATTTTTTTTATTTAATAAAAGTCTGTAGACTTGAAGAATGCTGATTTTCATGACGAGAACCAAATTTCATTTTGTGGACAAAATAGATTTTCAGGAGGGTTCTGTGTGGAGAAGGTCCTGGAGAAGGTCCTTGTGTTCACATGTGGTTTGGGGGTCCTGCCCTATTTGGGATTTCAGTTCTTTATTTCAATAAAAAGTTGTTTCTGAAAGTGAGGTCATGTTTATTAAATGCAGTGACAGTAATTTGTCCCTTTGAAACCAGTTACAAGCTGATGATTCAGGTTAAGGCACTTTATTCAGTAAAAGTTCAAACAGGACTGAAGCTTACAGGCTTTTTAATTGGATTTTGTCCAGAATTTCCACTGCTTTTACCTGTAGGAATTTAAATTGAAATTATGTGTAGGCTATCATTTTGAGGTATAGTATTTGCATTTTCTCTTTTAAATTAATATTTGATTTATTATATGTGGATAGTAATGCTTAAACAAGCTAAAAGGGTTAGGTTTAAAAATAAGCCCTTATCTAAGAACATGCTACCTGAATCGATTAAAAAAAAAAAAAAAAAAAGTTAGCCAACTTACCATGAGACAGACGGTGATAATAGTCCTCTTCTGCACGAAGCATGATAGAAAACTAATGAGACATTATGATGGCCATATTCCATGGATGAAGAACACATGTTTGCCAGCTTATTTGAACCACCAACGTGACAATTGACAGTGATGTCAGCCAAAATGTGTATCCTACAACAGAGAGGAGCACCTGAATGGATTAAAAAAAAAAAGAGTCACATGTGCGCACCCATGTGCAGTCACAGGATGCACACACACACTTATGTACACATGCATGCCTGTGTGTTAGGAGGCACACGTGTTCACCTAGGTTTGCACATCTGGGACTTTTGGTAAATTATCACACAGGGATATGTGTGTGCATATGTTGGAGTGTGAGTGTGTTGACAAGAAGGGCAGGAAGCTGGGTGTTATGATGTGACCTATGGGAGAATAGCTCCAAAAAAAATCCCTGGCTCCAATTGACTGTAATTCAAAAAGCATCAATTTCTCTAAGTAAGTAAATACTTTTTTTTTTTCAGCAAGTCATTATGGTCTCAATCGTTAAAATTGGGCCCTCTACTAATTGTGCTGGTGGTCATTAAGGAAATAATTGCTCTGTTAATAAGATTTTAAGACTTATAGTAGGCTTTGATGTCTGCCGTGTGGGTGTTGATTGTCAGTTCATTCACCTGCTACTCTCCCTAGCTCAGGGACTCTCACTGAGTTGGACTATTGTTGCAATATTTTGGTAACTTTAATGTTACTAAATTAGGATACCTGCCCTGTTAGCACAACTTAGCTAAAGTAAGCCAGTGTAAGCTAGCGTTTGCTTTGGTCCGAGGTAGCTGGGCATATTTCCAGAGTGTAAAGGCAACACCCCACACTTATTATTTGGAGGGTCCTGACTGTAAAGGGAAAATATGGCTTTGACCATAAGCAGCAACTATGGGCTTTAAACCAGCTCCAATGCAAATCAGTGGGTGACATCATACCTTGCTCCATCAGAGAGCTGTGTGTAGTCTGATGGGGCTGAAGAATACAAGTTTGAAAATGAAAAGAACCTTGAAGTATGAATTTAGAAAGATGTAAGGTCACCAGACCTCTGTAGCCCCTTCCTTATCTTTACTTAAACATGCGGTAGGTAGTGCACTGGAAAAAGCAAAAAATTAATAAATAAAGCCCTCCTCCTGCAGCTCTTCCCCCCTCTGCTCTCACTCCTAAGCCCCTCCCACTAGACAAGCACAGACATATGTATGCGCTTTATGCACGCATGCAACACAACAATACTACTGCACTCACTGACACACACAACTTCCTCTCAAGGTACATCGACCTTTAGTAAACAGTAAACGGTAAATACGATTGCCTCCGAACCTCCTCAGTCAGCAGAGCATTAGAGAGCTGGTGCTCTGAATCAAGTCCCAGAGTGATGAGCAGCACCAGGGCGCAGAGACGGCTCAGTATCCAACCTGAAGTTGCAGTGATGCATAAAAATCTATCACTGCTTTTCACGTCTGGGAGCCGAGTTCACTTCAGTCAAAAGTGTCTAGCTCCAGCGTTGATGTGCTGTTCAGTTTCCCCCACACCACAGGCAATAGTCCGATGATTGCACATTGCTTTTCATTCTGCTTTCTGTTGATATTTCCCATCTTTTTCTTTTCTCCTTCTGCAATTTATGCAGTCCTGTCACTTTCTATCCACCTGGCCTCCAAACTTTCTGTTTTGCCAGTCATGTCCCCTGGTCACGCATAATGAATGCATGGGCAGAGTGTGCACAAATAGGCAGGTAGGTAAGTAGGTTGACAGGCAGATATTCTGCCCAATCACTTCATCCAGCTCAAACTCAATGATTGGACAGGCTTATTACAGGCCTGCAGCAGTTCATATAACTTTTGTTTTCTTTTTATTGCCAGAGCATTTACTTTATTGATTGCTGTTGGGATGTACAGAGAATTTCAACAAATGTTTCAGCAAATTCAACAAAATGCTTGTAAAATACATTACCTACCCTAGCTTTAAGTGGCTATGTTAACTACTGTACAGTCAACTGCATCAATTTGAGTTGCATTGTTAGTAACAGTGGCAGATTTTGACAAGGAAGAAGAATGCATGGAATAAAAAAAGACAAAAAGACTGTATGTATGACAATGTTATAGGAGAAAAGTACTGAATCGATGGAGTTCTCTTTTTAAGGCCATTGACCAGCTGCACAACTTCTTAACAGAAATGACCTTTAAAGGGGTCACAAAGTAGAACCCAAAATGACACAAGAGAACCGAAGGAAAACACACATCTAGAGAGGAATCAGCTTTAAGGTACACCAAACAAGTAATGAGGGTATTTTATCAAGGTTTTAAATTAATAAAATTTTGGTTCATAAATCTAAAAATAAAATGATTGCGTGATGTCTGGGTTATGAATTTGCAAGGGTGTGTTTTAACCTAAAAAGTGCAGTGCCAAAACCATGTGGTCTGCCAACGAGGAGTTCACTCGCTTTCTCTCTCTTTCACTCTGTTCATGTTTGTCTGGATTGCCCCTTCACTGTCTCTCTCCTTTGCTGTCCAACACCTCAGTCTCAGCTTACTATGAAATGAAGTGACAAAGCTTCCCGGGGTGGGAGGTGGAAGGTTGGGATTATTAAAACACAATACGCACACTCAGTCCCCATCCACTTATAGGTAGAGTAATCACGAGAGCTCTTTAACCCACTCATCTGTGGTCTTATAGGGATCGAGATAATATAGCTAATCAAGGGGATAATCCTCAGTGACGAACATATTAACACTTCAGTGATTCACAGACACACACACACAGACAGGCTCTCTCACACAGTACAGCTTGATTTCAGAATCAGATTTTATTGTCACTGGTCTATGTTGTGTTTCGTCATACTATTATTGTGTATGTGTGTGTTTGTGACCGCTGCTACTTAGAAAAATTAATGTTGTGATTCAGTGGCAGATTCTATCCATAGACCTTGTATCTCTGCGCTGTTATCAACTCCCATATGAGATGCTTTGTAGTGGCTGTACAAAGCATGTCATACTTTAGCATTTGTCATAGATATTCTTTGCTTTGTTATCTCACTTCTTGCTCTGTGGTCTGCCATTTGTTTTGCTTTTGCAAGATTTATACTGTGTTTCTCTTTGTGACACAGTGTGACTAAGATGTTCCTGCTCTCAGTAGCAGATATGAAGCAACGCTTTGCGTTTCAAAACATTTTGTGCTGCTCTCCAATGCAACAAAAGAGAGTATATATCTCTGTATCTTGGCCTACTTTTATCTTGCACAGCATGCATCCGAGCCTTTGTTCCACTGCCAAAGACAGATGCATATCTCAATAGATTGTGCAATACATAACACTTTTCTTATGCCTTGATATTGCACAGCTTGAGATGGGACATTTGTCCTTAAGTTGTGAGTAAGAAAACATATGGAAGTATTTACATATCTGAATTAATCATTCCTCAATACACATATAATGAAATATTCAAACAGTACAAAAAACTCTTTTTCAAGCAAATACATTATTTAAAGCTGGGGAAATACAAACTTGTATCTAGTGTTCAGAGGCATAAACTTTGAAATATACAGTACCTATAGCCAAATTCATGTCTCATGTCAATGGGTCTGTGATGTCCCACCCTGCTCCCTAGGTTGTTTTTCATTTTTGTCATTCATTCATCGTTTCCTGTTTTATTTTGAAATACTCACCTCCTTATTTCAATTCAGATACTTCACTTCCTGCCCTTGCATGTTTCCCCCCTGAGGGATCAGCTGTGTCTCAATTCAGGGGCCGCATCCTTCAAAGGCTGCATTTGAAGACCAAATGCGTCACCAGTGTGACCAAGGCTCTCCCATTTCGAAGGCTCCGTCATATGTGGCCGGGAAATGCAGCCTTTTTCCCCCAAATTTGAAGGATCCAACAGATGGATCCTGAGTGGCCCAACCTATCCCGGCATGCGTTTTGCACAAGCTGGCATAGATATGGTGGAGATTTTGAGCAAGCTAAACTGTTGTGATTTTTACTGTAGAAACTGTTTCAACTTTATTAAGTTGCAATATTTTTTTCAGACGAGAAAGTAAGCATTTAGATTCACAATATGTAGTCAGTTTATCCAAATAATGCCTGTTTGAAATTTTGCTCCCACATTTTCCATTATGTGAGGAGGAGCCGCTGGCTGGGAGAGACTGGCTGGTCATCTTGGCCGCTAGAAGCACAACTCTAATCGTCCAGTCAACGTCCATTGTCATCTCGAGGAGAACATGATACAATAAGCTTATCTTTGCAGCTCTTTTGTGATTTACTGCTGGCTCTAATGTCTCTGTAGCATTTTGATACATGATATAATTCCTTTTGGAAGATAAATGTTGGTCTCAGATGAAATCTAACAATTGTAGCTGCCACATTAGTTTGTCTGCATGTAAATTGAAACTTATGTGTTTTTACTGGACAGAAGAACAGTGTTGTCTCTGGGGCTCTATATATACAGATATCACCAAGTTTCAGTAAATATAAATGTATCAAAATCAACAGATCAGTCTATATTAAATTTAGTTTTATTTTATCAAGCTACATGTTTGGATTTAGTTTGGATATTTATTATAGCTACATTACAGACTGACTAACATAATGTACATTTCTCTGTCAATGAGGTTTTTTGTGAGAAAAGAAGTGTAAAGTGGAGCTTTGAGTTGAGATTATTTTGTCACAGTACAGTCAGGTAGTTGTGCTGATGCTGAGCTGGTGTTGTCAGCAAGTACGCTGCTGTTCCATATTGAAAAATGATCCT